>VMBQ01001592.1:20425-87377 GCA_007657795.1 Dreissena rostriformis
TATGTGCCGATTCTAACGAAACAACAACCCATGTGAACGTTTATTGTTGATTTATGTATATTTGTTCAATAATATAATATTATTACATGTTATACCTTGTTTTCAATGTAATACAGACATTACGTATTTTTTTATATTACACATGTGTAATACAACATTTTTAAGCGTTTTCATTGGCTACAGAATCAATAACTAACCAATCGCATGGCTTTATTTTGGTGAAATGACGTCGTCAACATGAAATGACGTCACGATAGTAAACAACTTTTAGATCTATCAGCATTTGTTTGGTAATTAAGATGTATTTTATTTAGTTTAAAAGCATGTGATAAAAAAGATCTGACACTCGTTGTCATATCATACCATATTTTATTAAACTCGTCCAGGAAATTTGTTAGTAAGCTCGCCAAAGGCTCGCTTACTTACAAAATTCCTGAACTCGTTTAATAAAATATGGTATGATATGACAACGAGTGTCAGATCCTATATATATAATGTAGAACAAAGGTATCACATTGTCCACTCGTGGGGGATTATACTGGGAAATGTCAACAAATGATAAAATTTGGATAATAACATACATTTACAAATACAGAAAGATGTTTGGTATTTTGACACTATCTTTTCCTTTCAACAACAGATTATATCAAGTGAATTCTTTGAACAAAAACCTTTCCTCCATTGAGTAAGCAATCAATCACACATAACATTCCTAAAAGTCTAAGAGTTCTTAGAGAAACACGCTGCATTTTAAGATTTCTGATAAGAACTCCGAATTGGCAATGAGACTATTGCAATGTGATTTTGGATGAAACATAGCAAATACTAAATCCAACCACAAAATAAAATAAGTATGAAGATTAGAGGATATATTTAATAATTATCTTATTACTATGAAGTTCATATAGTTAACTGCTCAAACAAAGGACATATTGGTACCGGCTATAGTCTCCATGCAAAATAGCATTCACAACTTAAAATAAATGTACAGTGAAGTATTTTAAGCAATAATAAAATGCAAACAACTGAAATTTTCTAACACTACAATATTTGCAGTCACATTTTAGCAATATACAATATTTTATGTCCAAGTTAAGTCATCATTAAAAAGCCCATTAAAAACATGTTTCTATAAATGATTTTTAACTTGTACTGTCTGTGTCATTAACCCTTTGCATAATGGGAAATTTGTCGTCTGCTAAAATGTCGTCTGCTGAATTTCTAAAATTAGCATTTTCTTCGATTTTTTTTAAAGAATACTATCAGAATAGCAAACAGTTTGGATCCTGATGAGACGCCACGTTCTGTGGCGTCTCATTTGGATCCAAACTGTTTGCAAAGGCCTTTAAAATTTGGTTCCAGCGCTGAAAGAGTTAATACTGTCCGTCTATACTCATGAAATGAGCCTTTACAGATACATAGGATATGTAATTGTTTGGTGAGTTATTGTACACTTTTTCTGTGCTCGAATTTTGTTTCACTAAAAATGAATCTAATACGCAGTTTTTTTAATTTCATCTACTGTAAAATTTAGCAAGAGAATGTTGCTATTGGAATGAAACAATAAATCATTATAAATACGAGCCATGTCATGCGAAAATGGATCTTATGCCATATGCGGCCAGTGTAGCTCCAGACCGGCTTGCTCAGTCGTGAAGTCTGGCCAGGTGCGACCTTGTCCGTTTATGAGACCATGAAACCTTGTGTGACTTAAGAGCAGACAGGGTAACTCATGACCAGACTGTGCGAATACGCAGGCAGGTCTGGAGCTACACTGGCCTCATATGGCATATGATCCATTTTCGCATGATGTGGGTCATACATATCATGATAACAGATGACTGGTGGGAATGAATGCTACAACGATTGTGTCGCGTTCTGAGAAAACTAGGCAATAATGCATGTGCGTAAATTGTCATCCCAGATTAGCCTGTGTAGTCCGCACAGGCTAATCAGGGACGACAATTTCCGCTTTTATGGAATTTTTTGTTTTTTTTGTTTAAATGATGTTTTTTCTTAGCGAAAATCCAGTTTAGGCGGAAAGTGCTGTCCCTGATTAGCCTGTGCGGACTGCACAGGCTAATCTGGGATGACAATTTACGCACATGCATTATTGCCTAGTTTTTTCAGAACGCGACACAATTAATAACTTTTATTACAACTTAGGAGGCACATAATGAAAGAGGATGAATCACAACATTAGCAGATAGGAGAGTATCACAATGAACAAGTAATTAATATTCCCAATTAAATACCACAGTACAGTGTCAACGTGTTATTCCAATACACACATAATTGTCAGGTGCAACTTAATGATATATGTATACATGTACGGTATGCGCAGAACTTAAAAAAATCAAAAAGTGATCCATCTACACTATTTAGTGCATCAGGTACTGATATGTGTTAAGATCTATAAATATAATAAAACTCTGAAAACTATGCATCACACAATGACTTGTTTTACCATTCAAGGGATATATAAACTGTAGGTTAATCATACAATGTACATCAAGTATATCATGGTTGTATTTGAAGATAATCAAAATACTGCTTAACATCCAGATGTAATTTAGTCAGAATAGAAATATGTAGATGTGTCACAGAGATGACTGCATGACACATAATTGGACACAGTAATAGTTCTATATTTGAGCAAAACGTCGCCAGGGGCTTAATTCATTTTCAAAAAGTGTAGTCCCAGATATACCTGTGAAGATAACGGAATTTTTTGTTTAAAGTAAGTCTCTTCTTCTTTAACCGATTTTTTTGTTTAAAGGAAGTCTCTTCTTAACGAAAATTCAGTCTTAGCTGAAAGTGTCGCGCCTGATTAGCATGTGCAGGCTAATCTGGGACGACACTTTTCCCAGAGTGAGGCTCATTTCTTTACCTGACCCCTTAGTAAGACCTTGACCTCTGCATTAAGAATTAATGGTGTCTCTGCATGGCAAGGTATATTTAAATTGGCTGATAAATGACAAATTACCTTGAATATCAGTATGACGTACATAATTGACCTTTGACCTATAAGTATGTCTTGAATAATACGCTTGGGACACAGGTTTGTAACAAGTCGTCTTCATAAGTTGATCATTTTGAAAGTGACTGATAAAGAAACAGTCTGGACAAGCTGTTATTTTCAGATATTTGACCTCTGATCTGTATGTCCGACCTATCAGTTCAAGGTATCGTATGTCATTATGTCAATTCTAGTCCCATTTTTCACTACAAAGATCTGTTCCATTTAAATTTCATAACATTGGGTCAGCCATTCATAATAGTGTTAACCTAATGTCCTAATTTTTTTTTTTACTGTATTAAGGTTATTTCGACTGATATATTAGTAAACATATCTGCTGCATTACCATGGCAACAATCATGAGCAATACTTACTTTCACCTCATTAACCTGCGAGAAAAAGAAGAGTAATTTGAAGACCAAAGAAAGAAAAGTAACAGAAAGAAAAAACATATTGCCCAGAAAGTATGTTACTGTAACTTATCAGTAACAGAAAGAAAAAAAACTTATTTCCCAGTCATTATATTCTTTACTAGAAAAACAGACAAAGGGCCATAATTCTGCCAAAACTCGTTGCAGTCTAAATTCCTTTGCTGGATCATCTACACTATAGGTCATTCAACTGTGAAAGTTTGGGCAAGATCCAATGAGTAGTTAACCCTTTGAGCGCTGGAACCGGATTTTGAAGGCCTTTGCAAACAGTTTGGATCCAGATGAGACGCCACAGAACGTGGCGTCTCATCAGGATCCAAACTGTTTGTTATTCTGATAGTGGTCTTAGAAAAAAAAATCGAAGAAAATGCTTATTTTAGAAATTCAGCAGACAACATTTTAGCAGACGACAAATTTCCCAGCATGCAAAGGGTTAAAGAAGAGTTGAGAACACAAAATTTTGGGACTATATATTCTATAATAGAGAAACATAGAAAGGGCAATAATTCTGCCAAAATTTGTCGCATCCAAAATTCCTTTTTTACTATCATCTACAGATTTCAGTCGTTCAGTTGTGAAAGGCTGAGTAGGAACCAATCACTTGTTTAACAGGAGTTCAAATCCAAAGCTTCGGAACATATGGACGTACGTATGTACATACGTACGGACAGAGACGGACAAGTTCAATGCTTCATTCTTCACACTGAGTGGGGGCATACAGATATTTTGTTGAAGCTGGGAAATAAAATGTTAATTTTTATGAATAAGAAAATAATTACAACAAAGGGTAAAAGTTTCAGAAAAAAGAATATATCTACAGAGCTTTTTAACCTAAAAATGTAACTCATAATGAACAAAAATGAACATTCCAGACTAATCTCATGCCAGACAACATCGAGTACCGTGTGGCTGTTGTCGTGGCTTACTTTGATCAGTTTGGATTTGGAAGAGGTGCGAAATAGAGATCCAACCTTTAATTTGCCTTGCAAATTCCCGTTGGCTGTTTCCCTTGTCTGCATTTCGGCCAGACGCTGTTGCAGCCGGTCAACCTCCTGAAGGAATGAAAGAAAAATTTAAATTATTACCAATCATTTTTTTTTCTTTTTTTTTTAATTCAAAATTATTTAGGAAATTTATAATTTATAAATTATAATCTTTGATTTCAAATACACAGTTTTCCACGTATTTTATGGAAAACACTTTGATTGATTGGTCAATTAAAATTTAGTTCTGCAACCACTGACCAATCATGAACTTCGAGATCTTATTATTACCGATCTGACCATAATCATCAATATATGGAAATTAGATATTATAAAATAAAAAACCTTAAAGGCTTTGACGATGGGATTTAAACTCAGTTCTTAAACTTTCCAAACATGCATCAGCTTTAAAACATGTTATTGCTAAAAAAACATGATACTTTAAACTTCACTTGCTTGAAATATTTTTCAAATACTTAAGTTTAAAATTAAACTGCATATTTAACACACTGTTTGTTCAGCAGTATAAACACAATAACAAAACAAGATGTGTTTGTGAAACACTATGTCCACTTTTGAGCAATTTTGACCCATAAATTTGACCTTTGACCTTGAAGTATGACCTTGACCTTGACCTTTCACCACTCAAAATGTGCAGCTCCATGAGATACACATGCATGCCAAATATCAAGTTGCTATCTTCAATATTGAAAAAGTTATGGCCAATGTTAAAGTTGGCGCAAACAGACCAACAAACAGACCAACAAACCAACAGACAGGGCAAAAACAATATGTCCCCCAGTATATACTGGTGGACATAAAAACTCTTAATACCAACTCATTAAAGAGGTAAAGAAAGTTCTGAAATTTTAATTGAAACATTTCTTAAATCCACTGAAAACCTGCCCTAAAGAATATAAATGCCAGTAAGCCTAGAGTCCACCAGATATTGCAGGACAGAGAATAATTTCCAGCCAGTCCAGTACCTGATCCTTGTATTTGTTGTCACGTTGCAGGGTCTCCATCCTATCGTTGGCTTCCGAAAGTTCGAGCTCCAATGCTGCCACCTGCTCCGGGTTTCCACCAGACTGCTCCAGTTCCGAAACCTGTGATCAATATGAAACTGGGAAAACTGGGCTAAAATGCATGTGTGTAAAGTGTTTTTTTGCAGATTAGCCTGTACAGTCCACACAGACTTATCAGGAACAACACTTTCCGCCTTAACTGGATTTCCGCTTTCGCCTGTGCGGACATGCATTAAACTCGGTTTTCCCAGAGCAAGGCACATATAAAACCAAGTTTCTTGACAGACGTAATAGTCTTACATTTTTTAAACTTTGGTAAAACATTTAAATAATCCGTGACAAATGTTGGCAATATGACAGAGATACATTCAGACCAGTTTTTGTTTCAATTTATTTTTACCTTACACTAAAGTAAAGCAAGAAAAAAAAACTGATTTTGAGTTGTACTCTTTTAAGGTAATATATAACTGTCATCTGTTGTTTCAGCACAATATTAACACATTATGTTGTCATATACTGAAATAAACAATCGTGATTATGTTTTTCCTTTATATCTTTATTTTTGGTGTTTGTGCATTAACACTTTCCACACTCAAAACTGTGTGCTTCACACATTTTCATTGTGGTAGTTTCACTTTCGCTATAAAGCTATGCAAAATTTTTAAATGATACTATAAAATGCGTTTTACTTTCACTATAAAACCTAGGCAAAGTTTACATTCAAACAACATGATCAAAAACCCGACTCAAACCTTTTTCTTGAGTCTGCTTGTTTCATCCTTATACGCAGCCAGCTGTTTCTTCCACTCTTCCACATTGGAGGTGGACTCCTGCAAGGCTGCCGTCAACCGCGCATTGTTGTTTTTCAGAGTCTGTAGTTCAACCTCCCATTTCTTTGCGTTCGAAGAACTGAAGGCACCAACAAAATAAAGAAAGTTAAATAATGGATTTTGGAGGTCTGCAATGTGTTGAATGTCACATCTGGGTGGGGTTTAAAAACATTTCTGCTTCACAGTTTCAGTTTATGTTTACTAAGATTGTGATGGGCCGGGACACAATCTAAGTGCAAAAATTTACAAAGGGCAATAACTGTAAAAAAATAGGGGAGCAAGCGTTATGGTTCTTGTGCATCGCACAACCCTCTCAATGAGATCGACCTACCCATGAAGTTTCAAGTTGATTCCTATTTTACTTTTTGAAATATGCTCCAGACAAAATTTAAGTAAAAACTTTTCGAAGGGAAATAAGTCGAGGGCCTTAAATTTAAAGAGTCTGGTGGTATTTGATTGGTTATTTAACTTGGCCTGCATTTAATGCTAATGAACATTTTCAGAAAGTTTGGTGATGACATGATGACACCTTGAGTAAGAAAGTGGAAGCCAAAAAGTGTGGAATTAAACACTGACGGACTATAATTGCAGCGAAGGACATAGAGAATATTTGTTCATGTCAGTGTAAGATCGTTTGTTATTTCACGAGTGATCATAGAAAATATATTTTCACGAGTGGCCCAGCCACGAGTGAAAATATTTTTTTTTTATGATCACGAGTGAAATAACACACGATCTTACACTGACATGAACAAATTTTCTGTTTCTTTTATGCCCCTTTTTCAAGAAAATAATTAACAGCTGTTTCCCTTTCGCTGAAAAGTTAACCTTTCTCCAGTGGCGTGCCTCAATACATTTCAATACACAAAATGACGTCATTATATATAGTGTTTGGTTCGAGCCAAGCATGATAAACTTTATCTTTATCCAAAAGTTATAGTAAAACACACATAATATTCTATTTATCCTATTATTCCTTCCATTTTTACATTAATAATGTTCAAATATCGCATTTTGAGACGATTTTGTTCTTCCACAGTTGACAAACGCAGATTTTCCAATTTTTGGAAAACCCCACAAATGATCTAAAAATAGCACGCGAAAATATGTTATTTTCATCTGTGAAAATAACAATTTGTTTATTTTCACTGCTGTTATTTCACTGCAGAAATGTCATAATTTATCATTAGGTATAAAAGAAAGTGTGAAAACTATATTCCTTTCAGGGCATAAAAAACGATATAGTATTGTGCTGCAAACAGGTAAAAAATGTCCCAATAAGCTAAGCCCGTCTTTTGAGACAATTTTGCTTTTATATTATCAGTAATCATTACCTCTGGGCTAAGGCCAGCTTCAGTCGATCATTTTCGTACTTGATCTGGTTTTCTGGCGAGGTGCTGCCATTAGCATTGTTGCCTGGATTGTTGAAGGAGTTACGTCGTTCCCGGAGGTTCACATTCTCTTTTTGTTCTGCTGATGGTGTAGGTGGCTGTAACAGGGTGGTATTTATTATATTAACAAACCAGAAAGAAGGTCCAAGATAATTCGCCAAATAAAAAAAAACTAAAAAAAACTAGTGACTAGTCCAACATCATACAAACAATTTAAGTTACAAATCAATCTATGAAGGTCGCTGTGGTGTAATGGATATGGTGTCTGCCTAGCCAATCAGAGGTTACGGGTTTCATCCCCACTGTGGGAGCGTTCTTTAGATCTCCCCCAAATACACCAAGTACTGGTTTAAGGAAACAGACTCGAGAGTGTTTAAATAAATCTGAGGCTTTCGATGCAATCAAGCTAAAATAAATAGGTTTAAACTAATCTATGAAGAAGTTTAGTCACTAAGCACCTGTCTCTATGATTAATTTATTACAGTTATGCTATTCATTTCCTTTAATCGTGTTCACGTCATGTACTTAAGACACATCTTGATCAATTCAATTGTAAATTTTCTCAACATCTTTGTAGTTTCAATTCTTAAACTCCCATATTGTCTCATTCATTTGAATGAGCATCATATACATGTTTTTTTTTGTCTAGAAAATGTATGCAATATCTGAATTAAATTCTAATAAATTTACAGTTTTATTTGATTTGGTATGAGTGTCCAGTGTCTGGAAACTCACATTTGCATCTTTCATAGACGTGAGACTAGAGCTGCGAGTGTGGAAGACGCCTCGATTCGGCGGGGTCTCACGGGGAGTGGGCGTGGCCGATGACGTCAGGCTGTCGTCCGTCTGTCCGTTCACAGTGGGTGGGGACTGGCCTTGGGACATCTGTTGTCTTGTCAGGTCTTTCACTTCCTTGAACTTTTCAACAAACTGTAAAAACAGCAATAAAGTATGTCATCATTTACATTATCGGTAATGTAATTTTCTGAGTGGTTTTAATGTTATTTTGTATTTAAAAAATAATTTGGTTAATGAAAAGAAATATAGAAGGTTTTAAAAGAAGCCTCATTTAGACATGTACATGTATATATTTGCTCTTCCAAAATTTGCAAACTATTTATGCAACTCTTAATTTAAAATGTATATTAAATAAAGACAAATAATATTCCAGCCTTAAGAAATTCTATAAAACATATCATACAAACATGTTACTTTTGTTTATTTGAATTTCTTACATTCAACAGATAAATGTTTCAGCCATTATGAGCCTTCATCAATAGTACTTATGTAAACATAAACAAAGGAAGTTGAGTCAATGTCATTTAGTAACATAATTTCATTTTTTTGGAAAAAAAAAAGAAGTAATATTAAACAAATAATATTACACTATACATCAATATATCACAATTAATTCAACAGCCTACTAATAATAACATAATTAAACAAGAGTGCCAAACTGTCACAAGATACGCCCGTTTGAAGGTTTTGGACAACTTGATAGGTTTACCATTTGAGTGGCAAAATGATATATTTTTGAAAATTAAGCAGCACATATTTGAACTTGACCTAGATATCAATTAGACACAACTTCTGACCAAATTTGGTAAAGACAGGATGAAAACTACTTCAATTAGAGAGCGGACACCATGCTAAATGCTTGAAATGCATTAAGTGACCTAGTTTTTGACCCAGCAAGACCCATATTTGTTCTTGACCTAGATATCATTTAGACTCAACTTCTGACCAAATTCAGTGAAGATCAGATGAAAACTACTTCAAGTAGAGAGCGGACACCATGCTAAACGCTTGAAATTCATTAAGTGACCTTGTGACCTATTTTTTGACCCGCCAAGACACATATTTGTTCTTGACCTAGATATCATTTAGACACAACTTCTGACCGAATTCGGTGAAGATCGGATGAAAAATACTTCAATTAGAGAGCGGACACCATGCTAAATCCTTNCTGAGAAACAAGATGAAAATGGCTATATGCAACCAGCATAAAACCAGAACAGCCTGCAAGTAACTCTTTACTCGCAGTCTGTTCAGGTTTTATGCTGTTTGCTGGTCATCAGTACCTTAGGGTTGAAAATGAATCCCTTAAAACTTGAATCTAGTGATAAAGTTCATACATTTGATTTAATTTTCCACGGGATTACAAATGTGTCAAGGTGCATAACTGAGTGGTAAAAGGGTTAAGCAATTCAATGATGACCCTGATTCAATTCCTACCTTTGCCAGGTCAGCCTCTGTCCCGAACCCCAGACCGTACACCGTGTTAGCCCGCGGGTCCGACCACTGACCGAACTTCTGAGAGGTCTTCGTGAAGGCCATGTTGGGTGTGATGGTGCTGTTAATGATTGCCTGCGTGGGAAAATCATGGGCAAGGTTAGTAAGGCACGCCGAGGGTACTAATGACAAGTGTAGGTCAAACTGTACTATCTAGTATAGAATTGTACAGCAGATAATACAGTTTTGTTCTGACTCCTAACATTGGCACACTGTGTGTATGTATTGCTAAGTGTAGGTCAAACTGAAGTATTTGGTATGGAAATGTACAGCAGATACTACAGTTTTATTCTGACTACTTACATTTGTATGATATAAGAGCTGGATTAAAGGATTATGGGATTATGGTAAAAATGAGAGTCCATATTAACTCTTTACTTACAATACACCAAATGTATTTGTAGACTTAACAATCATTTGTTGGATTATAATATATTCAATTTCATATGAATTGATGTATTCAAATAACAACTTAAATAATCATGTTCAAAATTAAAATTGAATTTTTAAGGGATAGAGCAGAATGATAAGGGACTGAAATATATACAGATAAAGATTTAAGGTTTTGTAGATTGAACAGTAATTATATTTTATAAATATGTATCCAGTATTAATTAAATACACGATAAAGTTGTATCCTGATTCAGTAAGTGTCTACACACAAAAAAGAGATAGTATTACGCCTTGCATCAAAAGCAATTTACGAAAGGGTATTAATTATTCATGGCATAATAAATCTTCACAAAACAAATTTCTCTACATATGCAGACAGCACACAACACATTTTATTGCTTAAGCAGTCGTCACAAAACAAAGATATAAAGGGCTTATGAAGTCTGCAATTTATTTATTTTAAATCACAACAAAAGCAATAAACACACAAATAAAAATATATCCAAGACACAAAGAAAGAATTTTGCCATGTTTTAGATTAAAGGGCTCAAAGCAAAGTTTGTCTGAGGTTCAGCAGTGCCAAGCAGACATAGCATATACCCTTTCCCACTCAGAAGTGAAAATGGCTATATGCAACCAGCATAAAACCAGAACAGCCATGGAGGAACTCCAAGGCTGTTCTGGTTTCATGCTGTTTGCTGCTCATCAGTACCTTATATAGTTGGAAATAAAGCCTTTAAAACTTGAATCTATCAATAAAGGTCTTTAATTTAATTTGATTTTGTATGAGACTACAAACTGGTCAAAATGCTTATCTGCGTATTTACCATAGGATTAAGAAAATATCAGTATTTTTTCACCATTTTCGGAATGGGGCCGGGTCACTTTGGATTGGGAAAAATCGCGGCGTTTTTACTAATATTGGGAAATTAGTGTTTTTGTTGTTTTACTCACATATGCTTGTAAATTGAGAATAAAAGTGTTTTCAATATTATATTTACTAAGGTTCAACTTATAGAGCTGGATGGAAGATGAGCTAAATGTTGAGGTCATAATTTTTTTTTTCTTTTTTTTTTTNGTTCACCTTCGAGCCCTCCACACTGATGATCCGGTACGTGTTGCGAGCGCTGTCATAGTAATACGAGACGGGCACTGCAGACTTGCTAGACGGCAGCCAGTTTTTCTTCGTCTCGGGGTCGATCTGGAACACATGGGCGCGCACGGAGAATATAGGCTGCTCCCTGAAAACATACGAGGCGAGAAACTATAAATAGATGCTGGGTATTGATGCAGTTCACTAATTCGAGGGTTAAGAGTGAGGGTTAAAACTATTGAATATTATACCTGGATATGAGCTGGGTCTGGAAAACCATGCTTAATGCATGCACATTAACCCTTTGCATGCTGGGAAATTTGTCCTCTGCTAAAATGTCGTCTGCTGAATTTCTAAAATAAGCATTTTCTTCCATTTTTTTTCAAAGAATACTATCAGAATAGCAAACAGTTTGGATCCTGATGAGACGCCACGTTCTGTGGCGTCTCATCTGGATCCAAACTGTTTGCAAAGGCCTTCAAAATCCGGTTCCAGCACTGAAAGGTTTAATTGTTGTCCCAGATTAGCCTGAGCATGCAGTCTACACAGGCACAGCGGGGATGAAACTTTCTGCCTTGACTGGATTGTCGAGTAAAAGAGACATTATTTAAACAAAAAAATCCAAAACAGCGGAAAGTGTCATCCCTGATAAGTCTGTGCAAACTGTACAGGCTTACCTGAGAAGATACTTTATGCAAATGCATTAATCCTTTGCATGCTGGGAAATTTGTCGTCTGCTAAAATGTTGTCTGCTAAATTTCTAAAATTAGCATTTTCTTTGATTTTTTTTCAAAGAATACTATCAGAATAGCAAACAGTTTGGATCCTGATGAGACGCCACGTTCTGTGGCGTCTCATCTGGATCCAAACTGTTTGCAAAGGCCTTCAAAATCCGGTTCCAGCGCTCAAAGGGTTAAGCCCGTTTTTCCCAGAGACCAGCTCATATGTTAAGCACATTATAATTACTAGTCTCATGCTTAAACCTTATTATTAGAGGTCTATAATGTGCCTGAAAAATAAAAGACTTAAGATCAAATTAAGCTTCCTTGAAACATATTAAGCTCATGAATTAAGTTTCTTGCATAAAAGTTCGAAAAAGCAAAAAAATAAAAGAACTCATCAGACTTGTTCTTTGACTGAACCTTCTGTTTAAACAGAAATCTCACTAATTTAAATAAATTGTCTGACAACCTCGTAAACGATGATTTATTTGAAGCATACTCATTCTAAACCTACACCTAAAACACACCACCCCAGGTCCCATAACTCCTACTTACTTCAGTATATCAACATCCAATTCTTTATCACTAGGTAGCTGCATTTTATCAACAACCTTATCTAGACCAGTGTCACGGTCAGGTGTTTTCGCAGGTTCATTAATCACTTGCTCAATTAAACTCCAAAGGTTCTGATATCCCAAAATTGTATGCGCAAAATCTGATTTTTAGGACGATATAAATTCGAAGTCTGGCACCCTGGTTTAGAAATTTAATTAAATAAACATAAATTATGACTAGCCAAAATGGTTGTATTCCAAATATTTGTTAATTGTTTTAAAATCTATCTTTCACTAACAGCTTTTCAGTAACAGCTTAGACACTAAGAATAAAATTATCCTGAACAATATTCATGTAAAGAATGTGATAATTTGCATTTTTTTGAGTAATTTATTCCTCCTCAGGCGAAGTGAAGTTCG
The DNA here is from genome assembly GCA_007657795.1 of Dreissena rostriformis. Classification (NCBI taxonomy): domain Eukaryota; kingdom Metazoa; phylum Mollusca; class Bivalvia; order Myida; family Dreissenidae; genus Dreissena; species Dreissena rostriformis. The sequence continues at coordinate 33,579 of VMBQ01001592.1, forward strand.
TATAATTAAACCCCTACAGTTGTGTTGAGTAAATATATGAAAATGGCAAAATGTCGTAAATATCTTATGAGATAAACTGATCAAGGATAACAAAAGAAATGTACAATATGTTCATGATAAGCATTAATATTATATGCAAATGGAAATCAAGTCCAGAGTTATATGTCCATGAAATACAATCATTTTATTTTTTATTAATTAATCTCAAGCATTATTCATGATCAATAATGCATCCCAAATAATTCAGATTTTACTACCAGAGTTAATGCAAAACAATACACTGAAATAATCAAATATAATTCCACAAGAATTCACTTATGATCTTTCAATATCACTGTTAACCATCTTAGATGAACTAAAATGATATAAAAACACAAACACACATTAAGTTCACTAAGTCTTCATTTATATCACTTTAATTGAGGCCAGACTATGACAATTTTAAATGGCCCCAGGCCCCCAATACAAAACCTGACAGAAAACATTAAAATTTATACAGGAAAGTTTAAACTACTGGTACATGACAATTAGCAGGTCATCTGATTTTAATTATGTAGACATTAACGCATTTAAATAGTGCTGAAAGCTACTAATTAAAGGTCACGCTTTACACCGTTTTTTTAGGAGGACCACCAACCTTGTAATAGGCATACAGATTAAGATAATATTGACCTTTTGATCCATTAAAGTAGTAATATTTTAGTGTCAGCCATATATTGTTTTCTTTTTAAAGTGTCACAATTTCTGACATATTTTGGCCCTGGGAAAATCAGTGTATTTTAGCGTTATTACAAGTTTTGATTTGTCATAACATTATAATAACTTTCAAAATTTCTTATGAACATTTGAGTGATAAACTATGCAATTCAGAAAATTATTCAAAAAGCTACCATGGGGATTTTTTTTTAAAGTGTATCAGATTCTAGAGAAACAAAATTTGGTAAAATTACAAAACTATCTGGAATTCCGAATAAAATAACTGCATTCATTCAGATATGATTTTCATCACCTGCAAGTTATGCTAAGTTTAGCTGGGCTGTTGACTGAACTATTACAAACATCTCCAAATTATCTCAACTTATCTCCCCTCCCTGACAGAGGGCCTGTCAATATGTCCGGGGATTAATATTTCAGGTATATAGGTTCCGATATACACCTTGATACGCTCGGTCATAAAAGTATGATTAAACGTTCATAAAATATTTGTTGGCCGTCTTTTGCTACAATTTATTTGATATGATCTTGACATTAAAGCTGTATTTATCATGTGTATGAATAAAAGTGAACTATACAATTATGACACATATTTGAACAACTACTTAAGCAACTGGCATTTATGATCTCGTTGTTGAAGACTCTCTTCTCTTTAAATACCAGGCTTAAATTTAGTTTCCTTAGTGTATATAACCTACCATGTTTGTATGATAGTGGAAATAATCCAACTCCCAGATAATTTACCCTCCAGGTCGCTGAAAGCTGTACTTATGTACTCATAAAAGCTCAAAGCATTCAAGAACAACTAGTTTGTATGATAAGCTAGAAAACTTGTGCCAAACCAATTAATATTTTGGTAGTAAAATAATATGCAATTAAGAGGCAATATTATTATACTAGAGAGAAAAAAGAACTAACACAAACCTGAAGTTCAGACATAATAATTCAAACATCTAGATCTATTCTATTTCAAGAATATAATAAATTACTTTATACAAATTAATGATAGTGTTATTTATAAACCCCGCATGCGAACATCCGAACATGATGTTTACAATAATTTATACAAAAATGAAAAAGGAAATCTACATACGAAACTAAAAAACACACTGTAGCAAGGAAGACTTACATGGCTATCACGTCGTGTGCATGTTTTTCAAGTTGTGGATGCAGTTCAGGAGGTTGCTTCATTTCTAACTATCTCAAATGAATCTCAGTTTTTTTCATAGATATATTTCAAGTGTAGCTTAAAGTTCCATCTAGAATGTTTCATCAAAGCTATCTCAGATCTTCCTCAAATGTCCCTCAGATCTATCTCAATGTTCCTCAGATCTATCTCAAATATATCTCAATTGTTCCTCAGATATATCTCAATTAATTGTTCCCTCGGATCTATCTCAAATATTCCAGTGTTCTATTTCATACCATTTGAATATGAAATATCTATCTCAAATAGAAATATTTAACATGTGTTCACACAACACAATCTTAAATCTTGATTTATCAGTTCAACATAAATTTCCTCCAACATCACCATATTCACTTCTTATGTTCATCGTTTAACTGCCATTATAAAGTACACTTTAATTATTTTCCTGTCCCAAATAACTTGTCAGTCTTCTAAGATGTACATGTTTTTAAATAGCCCATCAGTGTCAAACGATAACGCTTAACACCTTTTTGTTATATATCAAACAAGAAGTAATTATCTTTGACACTTCACTGAAAATACACAAATATATTCACATGCAAAGCTCATGAAGACACATCATCCAAATATGTTGGATAAAATTAATTAATTTTTTAATACATTTTAGTACAAATTGACAATAATTACCATCTTTGACGTATTAAAAACATACATTTGCCATTTAGTTAGAAATGTTAATTAACTACTTATGTCAAATAACGCATCTTACTTAATCCTGGTTTCAATTAAACTTCTTTTTAATTCAACAAATACATTTTTTTTTGCGTTCAAATCAACAGCACATCATACTATCTTAGTAATAATATTATAGCAAACAAACAAAAATCAACATTGAGATTTTTTTTTTAAATCACAAATACTAAAGTACATAACACACATTCCATAACAAAATGGATCGATTTTCAGTGATCAAGATAGATAAAACTAGGACACACTGTGGTAAAGGCTTAAAACATTTCTTTTGTTGTGGATCATTATCAGTTGTAAACTTCTTTATCTTTATGTTTTTCAATCTGTAACATTGAGCGCACTTCAAATATTTGTTACACAATGCTATGGTCTTCACAAATTTTCCTGTTAATCAAAATAGATCAAATTGATATGCATAAGTAAACATTTGTTGTATTTGTATTGTAAAAAACATGATACCAAATGAACTAACTATCTTTTTTTTTTAATTTGAACATTTTTGTATGCATACTCACAAAGAAAAATATGTATAGTTATTTTCATAACGTCCAATTAATTAATACATTTCCAGGAAACTAAAACTACAAAACACAATATGCACACTGACACAGATGGTAATAAATTTCAAAATGAATATGTCTTATATTCCGAAACCACTTTTGTGAAATGCAATTCTTCACTTCAAAAAGTCATTTAAATGCCAAAGCACAATTATGCACACTGACACATGGTCATTTCAAACTTAATATGTCTAATATTCAGACACCACTTTTGAGAAGAATAATTCTTCACTGACTCATCAAAACACTTTATTCCACTTCAAAAAGTGATTTAAATACCTTCCAGAACTTTGCAACATTAGCCACCTTTTCTGCAATCTAATACAACCTGCATTTTCGCTCTCTTATCTTGGCTGGAATTTAAGCAACACAACTGACTGAAGCCACAGAAGTTAAACCGGCAAAATTGGAAGCCATCAAACCATTAATCTCCAAATCTCAAGAAAACAAACACTAGCTTATCAGCCCTTTCTGAAAATCACTCTGTGTACAGTCTAAAAATAGATCCTTTATAGTTCTTATTTCACTGTTAAAAAAATAAATAAATGGATGATAGAACTCTATAAAACATTAAATATGGCTGATAACCCAATTTCCTTCAAACTGTATCTTACTTCAAGCCGATAATCAGCCCTCATATTTTTGCAATTATCGTCGTAATTACGTCTTCAAAAATCGTAACACCTGAAACATTGATAACGCTAAAGACATAATTATTTCATCCTGAAAAACCTGATGTTATAAATTTCTCTGAACACTATGATTTACTTATATGCCCACGTGACTCACAGTTACCTCATTAAGTGTAAACCTGTTTTATGCACAATTATAAGTGTAAAATTAAAAGTAAATTTCTGATAAGTCATTGTTAATCCCATTACAAAAATGTTCTTGCATGTTTAATAATTACATGTACACTATATCCAGCAAAAATGAAATTAAACATAAATTCTAAATGATTGATATGTCAATTATAACTATATGCTCTAAAGAAAGACAAACGAAAAGTTCTGAAAAATGTACAAGAAACAATTGAATGATTCATCTGGCCTAATTCCATCTGTTAAAATGCGCACAAAATCTAAGGAAGTTGGCAACAAGACTCCTTTCTGCACATTGCTATCTGTGAATAATCATTTCAACATATTGTTCACAGCAGTGTCTAGAATACATTAAATTTGGATTCCATCTTAGAACAAACCACAAGAAAGAAATTTAATAGACCATCATATAAATTCGTTTTGACTCCTTCATAAATATTTCAATACAAATAAATGAAACATTTTCTAATATTACGATTTTTCAATTGTACTAGATAAATAAAATGCCACCTGTGCAGTAAATTTCAAGTTATTTAATCTTATATTTAAAAAACCAAACGTTTTCTGTTATTCATAGCTGCACACATATAACATTTGTCATTTCATATGCTGTTTTGCTTATTTTACATCCTTCAAATATTCTACATTCCAAACTTCTTGTTCTATATCTGACTGGAAACCACAAAAAATTCAACAAAAACGTGAGAAAAGGAAGAAACAAAAATATCAACAACACCAGACTGTCTCTAAAAATGCACTAATACAGCCCGGTCATCAGCTGTAGACTTTTTGATAATAAATTTTATTAAACACTCTAGTTGTCCAGATCCCTAAATATTTCCTCACAGTATCAGTTAACAGAGTAAATAGTATCCACAATTCCCCAAAATAAACACTAGCCAAGATTATAAATCACGGAAAAGGCAAGTACATTAATTGGTCAATCATCATTCGGTACAACTGGGTTCGCGGGTCACGCGATTTTCCGATACATTAACTGTAACGTCTGATCAAACACCAAAAATTTGATGTACCCTCAAATTTTGCCGATGGCTGTTTTCATAAGTTAAGTGTCAGAACAATTCGGAGATCTAACAGTTTTTATAACTTGGATGAAAGTTATTTTGAAACAGCAACCCCCCTCCCCCCCCATCTCTAACAAATGGAAACCACAATTCAGGTGTTCTGCCTATCTTACAAGTTTTTGCATTAAAAGTAGTATATTTATATTTTAATATTATAATAATATAAAATGCATTAGTTCCACCCACTATAATAACAAAAAGTTTATTTTACATCTTCTAGTAACATCGAACAGTAACTTGATTGCAAAGTGCCTGTTATCTTCTCGTAAAAAAACAACAAAAAAACAACCCTATTTTATAAAAATGTTGCTAACTTCTATTATATACAGGTATTTTAAAGTATTTGTAAAGTAATAATAATATCATATTAAATTATAATTTCATGTAATAATATTTTTGACACTGAACAATATAATCATATAACGTTGTCATGATTGCAGTTATTCTTGTTGATGTGGTTGACGTTAGAACTTTACCACCAACACCTTCTTCACACTATGCAGTTGTTAAATTGATGATGATGATGATGCTGTTGTTGCAGCTGTTTTATTCTTCAGCAATTGTATCATAATTCTATCCGGCAAATGTGATCTTTACTGTTTTACTAAACACTACATAAGAATTATGAACCGCATCGTTCATTTTATGTCCTCATTCATTGATAACATAGGGATCAATATCAAACTGATAGTGCCTATATCAAGAAAATGATGGCTATATCAAGAAACTATTTAGTTAGCTTGCCAAGCATTGTCAGTAAATTGTTCGAAAGCAGACATTTCAAATATAAATGTTAATCTTCATGCCTTGAGAGAAATCGTAAAGCATATCAGTACAGTACGTCAGTAAAAGTTGAAGTCTGAGACAGAAATTATGAACCCAAACTACCCAGCTCAAAAATCATATTTATTTACCTAATTCCACAACTTTTTACATAAAAAAAATATAAATGTTAAACTGTTTCAAACTCAAAATTATCGTTTTATAAATGTCCTGCTTAACAGAACCAAACTTCATCTCATACAGAACCAAAAAGCCAACCTACGTTTTAAAGGAATTTAGTCCAAAGAACTGAACATTTTGATTCCCATCCACAAAACTCATGTCCATCATCTTCTTTAATCAACCAAAGATGAAAACCTTCCATAAGCAGCCAAGGTCAATTTAAGTTGACATCATTCTTTCATTCATATGTCTGGACATATAACCATATTTGCTCAGTAAATATACCATAAACTTTTAACAATTAACGCGCTAGAACCACTTATTTGTGCAACAAACATTTAATGTGAATGGCACTTTTTCACCTTGCATACAATCACATATCAAATTTGATCATTACATGTATAAATGCGCACTCTTTCACAAAGAGGTGTCCTTTTCATGGACCATTATTGAACAGTGAAATTTCACCTCTAAAGACGCATCAAATTGTTGAGTCCTGTAGTGCTCTCTTTCACCAAGTGGTATTTATTTCAGACACTGCGCTCAGCATATGCATGTTGTAATTTCCGTACAATTATTATCCTTGAACATGATATCCCCCAAAATCCATTCTGCACTGCATACTTGCAATTCCACAGGATACATAGGCTTGTTGAAAGGAAAATTTATTTAACAGATACCACAAAACTCTCAATGATCGGTACCTCAAGTTTGACAGTTCAAGTATTTATCAAGTTTTTATATCTCGGTCCCAATCTTTATGAGTTTTGCTTCGACACATTAAACACTGACAAGCATTTTAAATAAAGTAAGCCGTTCTTTGTATAGATGAAAAAAAAAATTGATTGCTCAGTTGAAAAAAATAAATATAATATTACCAATTCATTTGCATTTGTCGGAGCTTCTGACATAAAAAAGAAATAATTTGAGATTCCAGTGTATTCATAAATATCCGGATATATTTAAAAAAATAGTTGTATACACTTTGGGGCTCAGTTTTGTTGCTGTTATTTAAATGGCTTAAGGAACAGAATCAATAATAGAACTTAACATCAAAAACGGATGAAGATAAACAGATTTTTAATAATCACAAATCTCTGATGTTGAACAGTAAATCATCTTACTAAAAACATGAAATATTCAGAAAACAGTTGCTGTTCACAATATTCAACAATGAGACATTGTGACGAAAAAGGCTAAGTTACTTACACGTCATTCAGGGTCATTTACAGAAATGACTAATTCCTTCATTCACATTGGTCCCTTGTTTATAGGGGAAGTGGATTCTGAATGGGCAGTTTGATTTCATAGTTTTATTTGAACAACATTTAAAGTAACACAAATTGAGATATTGTTAAGGAGCAACACCTGCAAAATATTTTATCGCGCTCTTAACTTATAAGCAGACAAACATCATACATTTTATAATGAATTATTATTTTTTTAACAGAAACATGTGGTTAGGTTTGCAGAAATACTGCATTTAATCGCGGTATTTAACATGTGGTTTAGGTGTGTAGAATTATGGCACATAGTGGTATATAATATTTATAATGATAATTTGCATAAGAAGCAATGCATGTTGTGGCAGAAATTAAATCTTCATTAAAATATAAAATCATGTTCACAATAATGTTCAATATTTACAGTTTGTATCAAAATTATAGTTTTTCTGGGCATTTATCTCACAACAATCATGATACTATATGGAAACTTACTTTGCAGCAATTGTCAAATGAACCAAACTTTTTAACCCATTAATTAAATAATGTGTAACCCCCCCCCCCCNTAAAACCAGGGTTAAATAAACATTTCCCCCCTAAATGTAATCATGTCAAACACCAAAGTTACAGGTTTTTTCACTTGACCACTTTGATGTTTCTGCCACATTGACTATGATTTTGTCACCAACCATCTGCTGCGGACACTTAGCCTGTCCGATGACACTGCTGATACACGTCAGGTAATCACGATCTCAATAATTGTACAAGGACCCGGTTTCACGCTGTAACATATTGGCTATGGACATAACACGACTTTCAATTGACACTGCGATTACCCTTCAAAGGATTTTCTTTGGACACTGTAATTGCCCTTCTAAGTAGAATCATTTAAAGCTGCCTTTTTTATCATGTTAACAAACCATAAACACACCATGACCTTTCATCTCATACCTTGATTAAAAATTTGTGTAATTTATAATAAAGCAGTTAAAAATTAATTCTGTCTGTGAATATCACAAACCTTTAGAAAGAAATTCAATTGAAACCATCTGAATATTCAAAAAAGACATGGAAAATATTTGCCCTTTATGCAAAATTTAACTCAGATTACAAGGATATAAATCTTATCAGATTTACACATATTATTCAGACTCAGTAGCCTCCCTTAGATTAACAGGGAACAATTCAAAGAAATATTACTCTTGCCACAACACAAGTATTTTCTACCAACAGTTGTCTCCTTTTGATAGAAACTGTTCAATGAGATATGTGTGTTAACTAGCAATTTAAATATGAGCCTCGCTCTGTAAAACGGGGTTTAATGCATGTGCGTAGTGTGTCATCCCAGATAAGCCTGTGCAGGTCGCACAGGCTAATCAGGGACGAAATTTTCCGCTTTTATGATATTTTTCGTTTAAAGAAAGTCTCTTCTAAGCAAAAATCCAGTTTAGGCGGAAAGTGTTGTCCCTGATGAGCCTGTGCGGACTGCACAGGCTAATCTGGGACGACACTTTACGCACAGGCATTAAACCCCCTTTTCACAGAGTGATATGACATGCAAATATTTTATTTATGATGCTAATAAAACTGACACTAAACAATAGACCACAGTTACATATTTGTATAGATACTAGTGAAATAATCTTCACTCTTGACCCAATCTGGACACTTGAACTTCAATGTAAATAACTTTGTTTGCTAATAAACATATTAAACCTGTGTACCAAAAGAAAATCAAAGTTGCTGCATATTTGAAGAATTCAATCTCAACAAAAACTACATTGTCATGTAAGCAGATTTGTTGTGCATTCTGCTGTACATTTTTTTTTTATTAATTTTATTTAATTATAAATATATAAGAAATCACTTTAAAGTTAAAACACACAAAATAAAAATTATTGAAATGTGTATGCACCAAATTAAAGAAAAGTTATTCCCCTTACTTTAACTTAGAGCTTATAATGCTGGGTAAGATTATTGTATTTACACACAATTAAAATGGAAAGAGAAACACAAAATAATTTCTTGCTAAGCATAAAGCAGATGAATTAAGTTATTGGAAAGCTACCTATACAACATTCATGTCTTGCGGTGGGTTTAGAACTTTTCTTTTTAAAGCATTTCCTGGACCAGTCTAAAACTACCAATTTATTATCTTCTTTAAATAAAGTATTTTTATATAAACAAACACCAATTTATAGTATTCTTAAAATAAAGTATTTTTATTCACAATACACACCAGTTTATTACCTTCTTACAATTAAGTATTTTTGTATAAACACACACCAATTTATAGTTATCTTAAAATAAAGTATTCTTATTCACAATACACACCAATTTATTGTCTTCTTAAAATAAAGTATTTTAATACACAATATACACCAATTTATTAACTTTTTAAATCAACATATTTTTTTTACACAAAGATACAATGTGAGTAATGGGTGTCACAGCTGTAAACTTGTTTAAAACATGTATACAACAGGTAAAACTTGATGTTTTCAATGGCTCATACAAACTGCATCATCCCCATGATAAGGCAAGGTGCACATCTGCCAAAATCAACAATTGTGCATGCCACAACTTTTTCCGCTGCATTTCCCGGAAATCATGGCAAAAATAGTCGCGCCAACATCCCATTAACAATCAACTGAAGCCATTAGAGAATTGACAGAGCTGGAAATGGTGTACCAAGAAAACTGCTGCAAAGCTTGAGTGTCGGAATTGTTTGAAATGTCTCAAGAATAGCACATGGATTTGAAGTAACAAAAATAGCGCATTGCTTGAATTTTCAATATAAATAGCACTTGAATTAATTACATTATAAATAGCATGTTTCATGAATTTCTGATGTTACAGCTGTAAACATGTATACAACAGGTAAAACTTGATGTGTTCAAAGGCTATAATACAAACTGCATCATCCCCATGATAAGGCAAGGCGCGCATCTGCCAAAATCAACAATTGTGCATGCCACAACTTTTTCTGCAGCATTTCCCGGAAATCATGGCAAAAATAGTCGCGCCAACTTCTGCAAACAATCAAGAGCAGCCATTAGAGTATTGACAGAACTGGAAATGGCATACCAGGAATACGCAGCTGCAAAGCTTGAGTGTACGAAATGTTTGAAAAAAATTGTCTCAAGAATAGCACATGGTTTTGAAGTAACAAAAATAGCGCATTGCTTGAATTTTCCAGTATAAATAGCACTTTTCTTAAATTCATTATGTTATAAATAGCACATTTCATGAATTTCTAGCATAAATAGCACACTTCTTTGTATAACATGATATTGCTTCCTTGTCAATATTCATGGATTATATTTGTCAATTAATAAACTTGTTCAATATATGAGCTTGCTCTGAGAAAACGGGGTTAAATGCATGTGCGTAAAGTGTCGTCCCAGATAAGCCTGTGCAGTCAGCTTTAATGGTATTTTTTTGTTTAACCCTTTGAGCGCTGGAACCGGATTTTGAAGGCCTTTGCAAACAGTTTGGATCCAGATGAGACGCCACAGAACGTGGCGTCTCATCAGGATCCAAACTGTTTGCTATTCTGATAGTATTCTTTGAAAAAAAATCGAAGAAAATGCTTATTTAAGAAATTCAGCAGACGACATTTTAGCAGACGACAAATTTCCCAGCATGCAAAGGGTTAAGTCAGTTTTCCCAGAGTGACGCTCATATTAGTGTAAGATATGTCAGCTTTAGATCTAAAAAGTAAACATTAGATATCTACATGTGTTTTTTCTCTATCCACAAAATTTCCGCACCCACCGTTGATGAGTGATTCCTGATTGATTACAACTAACTAACTGACATCTGACAAACATAACAGGATTAGCTTCTACACAGGTAACCTGTTTAAATATGTTGGTGAAGTAATAGTAACAAATTATCTCTATTCCAAAGAAAATTGGCACAAAAATTGATTTAAGCCTGCCTGGGAAATTACTGAGAACATCCCAGGCATCTCTGGAAATCCTCTTGACATCAAAAGTCTGGTATATAAATCACTAACTAAAAGCTAACAAAGAAAATGTATATTTTTATTGTGATGTATTGATATCTGGATATTTTAGTAAGGAACCTCTAGATGAACACCCCTGTAAGTCGAAGTGCATACAAAACATTGTGGTCAAATTTTGTAGCACCACAACAGTATTTATGGACAATAACTGATTTTAACAATGAACGTTTTAGAATTTAAAATATCGGTCATAATAAAATGATATTTTGAAGTAACTGTTATAACATACAATTTCAAACAACTCGCAATAGTAGATGGTGAGGATAAAAATTCAGATTCTGAATTTACTTAAGAGGGTTAAAAGGTTGTTGTGACTTAAACAACTAATCCTGGAGATTACCTTGAGATCATGGACTGTTGACTTCAGTGTGGTGATCTCCATGTTACACTGCCGCGTGTTGTCTGCCAGTTGTTGTTGCAGCGTCTGATCGCCATATTGGATCTTCGAGAGCTCTTCCATTGCACGGGAAAAACCTGTCTTCATTTCCACCACCATTTGTTGAACCTAAAACACAAACATGCATGTGAACAACAATACAAATGTTACATTCTAAGAAATATCAGCAGTCAAAATCCAGTCTTCATTTCCTTGACCATTTGTTGAACCTACAAGATCCTTTTACAAAATAACTAATTTTAAGGTCTTAGAGCTCAGTAGATTTTAAAAACCAGATCTCTGACTTGAAAATAAGATTGGTCAACTGGTTAAAAACTGAAATCACAATAAATCACAGGCATTTTGCTTAAAAATAGCACAGTAATTTGTGTTCATAAAGGTTCATAACTTTTCAAAGAAAATATCATTGTGTTGGGCTTTTCCAGGCGGTTTATTGAAATCAGGATTCTGCATCAACTGAAGTCATTGTATCTTCACATGGTTTTCAAAGGCGTAAAATTGTACAGTAGACTCTGCCAATACCGGACGGTCTGGGGACCGGCCTGATCGTCCGGTTTTCAGAGAGTTCCGGTTTACCAAGAGTAGGCATATTGCCGAAATATACATTGTATGCATTGTGTACAAAATCATATAAGAATACAACAAACCATATACATTTACATGTACCATGTGATAACTGTACTCATGTAATGTTTATGTTTAACGTATTCTTCGAAAAATGTGTTTTTATTCGATTAAAAGCAGAAAACATTCCATACCGACTAATATAGATTACTCCCAAAGTGAGCGTGGTGCTTTATACATGTACGTACATGTACATGCGTACGTGACATTTGTCATATAGGCGAGTGAGTTGTGTTGGAGTTCGCTATACATAGCTCTGAATTAATTAGGTTTAATTCGTTACAAACGAATGTTGTGGACACACGATTTATTATTCAAGACATAACACATTTCACAAAACATACACACACACAAAAAAACAGCGTCATATTTTCGCAACGGCATGCATTAATTTTTTAATTAAATTGTTGATCATAAGCTAAAGAGAACGATCGCGTAAATCACTTTTTGGTGTTACCGCACGTCTATAATAGACGTTCACAGTTTGTTTTACATTATTTAAACGGACTTCAATAGCGCGGTAACGACTTGACACCGTTATGGTATGTTTAATCCGATTATCGATAATTGCGCGAGCGGAATGTGTTACACCGCGCGAGCCGTGCTGACTAGGTATTGTGATTTTCACGCCTCGGGCATCTTGAATTTTGGACCGTCCGGTGTACTCAATGTATTTTACGTTGGAAACGACAAAATTCAAGGAGATATCCGTCCGGTTTCCGGTTTTGAGAGAGTCCGGTTTATTCAACATTTTTTAACAAAGAAATAGAAGGGGAAAATACGGGACTGACACGACCGTTCGGAATAGGGAGATTTCCGGTATTCGGAGAGTCCGGTATTGGCAGAGTCTACTGTATTAACTTTTTGTATTATAAATTAAGCATTTGAAATTATTTCAAATGCAGTGCAAACATTATAAATGTAATTTATACTATACGGTGTGGTATTTACAAGCACGTGCTATAACCAGTAGTTGTTGATACAATTGACGCTATTTTCGGACAATTCAATTTTTCGACTCTAAATTTTCGGACACCTGTTTTTTGTAAATATTTTTTATATCTTAGTTTTCGGACACGATTTTTTTAAAATTATTTTTAAGTATCCGAAAACATAGAGTAATTACGGAAGTTAAAATAAATAAAATCTTCACACAAAAACTAACCTTACGAGTCGAAAACTATAATTCCGTAAAACTGAGGCCCCAGATGTGGTAACAGGCGAGGTTGTCACAGAGGTTACAGCTGCCATTATATCAGTTTTCATAGTGTTTCCAAACACAAGTACTCAATGTTGTCAATTATAAAAATATTCAAGTTCAATACACTGTATGGCACTTTCGTTATGAAGTGTACGAAGCTTGAGTCAGTTTACAATCTGATGCTCAAATAATCAATTCATAATTGTTTTCTTAGTTTTCCTGCATAGTTCAACTTTAACCAAACTTGTCTTGTTAGTTATAATTTACAATATTACCAACACCTTAATTTAAAATACCTTAAATTTAAGAAACAAAGAGACAATTTCTTTTATTTTACTGAAATGAAACACGCAGTGTCTTAACAATATATTCGCACTCAATATCTACCATCACTTCGTTAAAGGTCACTCCGTATACTAATTATTCATATTTTTTATATCCTTTTGATGCACACAAAAATCAATCTATTCACTAGCCAAAATTCCAAAGGCCACTCCAGAAAAGAACTGTAAACTAATCTACGCTATCAGCGAGCCTATCTATGAATGATCGTAAATTGAATTTTGCGACCTGTCCCGATCAGGCTATGAAGATGGCATGTCATTGATACCTCACCAATAAAAAGACAGAGTCAATAAACCCTCTTCAAAAATCTTCTTCTCAAATAGTTACAGGGTTTAATTGATCACGTGGCTCCAATTCCTATGCAAATACTCCATTTATAAACATTAGATACAATAATTTGATGCAAAATTCTGATGTACACAATGTGAGACACTGATCTTTGATGGATTCACAAATAATCCCTATTCCAATACACACTTTTTTTTCACTAAACTGATATTGTAACAATGTTTTTGTTCTCCTCAATTTCAGCAAATGTTATTGAAATTTCTCAAAAAATGTCTGCTGTCATTAATTCATTCAAATGAAACATCTGATAACTTGACCTAAAACTTCTTGACTTTACCAAAGCAAATTCTTTCGGAGATTAATTCAAAATCAAAACACAGCCCTCTTCACAAATCACAAATCCTCTAAAAACGTATGACATAACAATGTTAAGTACTTTACTGAAAGCTTCGAGACTCTTTAACCCGCGCTGAAAATATAATGTCCACATTGAAAACAATAACATATATTTTTCTCTTTTTTGTTGGTAGTGCAATCTTGGGTATTAAAATGTGTGGGTATATATCACAAGCTAGGACAGATTTGTTTCTCTTTGCCTTGGCAACATTTAATCCCTTACATCAACAATCATGGTAAATAAGACACATTGCAAACAGCACAAACAGAATATAATCCCTTTTTTTTTATAGCTAATTGACATTACTATAAATGCTGCAATCATGTTGCTGGACAAACTGTGAAAAGTGTGAAAATCAACAGGATTTATAATGCCATAGATGATATCAACCATTCTTTGACACATCTATTAGAAGGTTTAAAAGAAGAAGATTTAATATAAGGTGAAGATAATCAATAATTATGTTCACAAGTTAATCAAGTTACTCAATTTAAAGAAGTAAAGTACACATGGTAAACAAATGGTACACATAATTGAATATGTGAAGAAATTACTCAACAAGAAATTCCTCTCCCAGTGTAATTCATCATAAATATTTAAAATGCAATAATCTATTTCGATATTTATTACTGGTATAACACTAAGAAGACAACATATAATTAACCTTTATCATATGGTTAAAATGCCTTTAGAAAAGTCATTTTATCTTCAAATAAACATAAAAATAAACATTATCATAATATTGCTATGTTATTTTTCTAAATGAGCTTAATTCCAAAGAGACATTTTTCATGAATTATAGCACCAAAAGAAGTTATTCCTACTTGTGTTTCCGAAGAATTCACAATTGTTTATATCAGATTTGTTTTTGATTTTTTTAAGTGTTTGGGACTGCATATTTGAGCATAGGTTAATTTTTATAGTAATAAACAAGACACACTGTTTTGAAAAAAACACTAACAAACAATATTTTCCAAGTTGGTGCTTGACAATCTGTATTCTTCTATTCTGATTCCAAATAAGTTCAAGGTCAAAGTATAAGTTCAAGGTTAAAGTGAGATTGGAGACCTTGAAATGACCTTAAACAACAATCATGTAAGAATCAAAGTTTTGTCGTAAGCTGTTTCCATTGTAAAACAAGGATATCAGTAAAACTGATGGATGCTCCCCAATGATGCTTTGTTGATATATGGGTTAATTGTGTGAAAAAAAAAGAAAAAAAAGTGACCTTGAGAAAATCTATTATTAGCCTCGGTGATCTTGACCTTGACCCCAATGACCTCAAACCTCATCAAAAGGTAGAGGTCCATGCAAGGTACCTACATGCCAAATATGGAAGAGATCGGTAAAATATTGAAGGCGCTATGAGAAACTGTAACAAAAGTGTGACGGAAGGAATAACGGAAGTTCAAACTGGCAACTATATGCTTCCCATATATATATAAATGGGGAGCATAAGAAGACAGTAAAATGTAGTGGTAAAACAGGCAATTATCAATATAATTAATATTCTAATTCAAATAAGGTCACGGTCAAAGAAAGGCTTTGTAATTTGGCTGTAATGAGAACATTTTGTATTGTTGTAGTAAGTGTTTTCGGTGTGCATGGTATAATGTCCATCAATTAAGCCATTTAAACGGGGTCTTTTAAGTACCAAATGCTGTCCACAGCAATTGTAACTGGTGGTTCTATACGGCATAATGGAAAAAAAACAAACTTTTACATAATAAATCACAGATAGACAGATGGACAGACAGGAAAATCACAAAATGCCTTATGCATCAAAATGCTGGGATTATAAAAATCATAACGCTACATTTTTATTGACAAATATCATGTATTGAAAAAATTAAACTAGCAAGGTTACAACTTCAATCATATTATTAATTGCAAGAAGTTTTTTTTCCGTTCACATTTTTGTTTACCATCGTAACAGTTTAATTAACTTTTATCAAACTATTTATAAGTCAAAGTAGTTAATCAAAGTTATAACGAGCTTCAATTTTATTTGCCACACAAGTGGGTGCAAAGTTCGTTTTCATTTAATATTTCTCTGATAATGCAGATAATTAAATTTAATTCATTGAACCCCCAGGTTAATCCATATATCACAGAGACCATTATAATGCAGTCATCAAGAATTGAATGCCGTGGAATCGCTTGCTCCATAAATATTCTCAAAGTGTCAATTATAAGAAGTGGAGAAGGATGTCAAACTAACATCTGAAAAGGATTTGAATGGTTAAAAAAGCTCTTATATAATGTGATGATGTAAAAATAAAATTACAATTTTAATACTCGTTAAAACTCTTGAAGTTTAAATTTACTGCATTAATCTTACTTTCTTGCAACAGTTTTTTTTACTTATCTGAGGGATGAATGATGACTGGAAGTTTGGATGGAACAATCTTAATGTGGTAAGCATCTCACCCAACAAAAAATAAAAACAACTGGGTGAATTAAACTGTTGAACAAAGGAACAAAGAAAACACACAAATGGTTGAAAAATGAACAAATGACGCAATAATCAATAACGGTATTCACATTTTTGTTTACCATCATATCAGTTTCATTAACTTTTATCGAACTATTTATAAGTCAAAGTAGTTAATCAAAGTTATAACGAGTTTCAATTTTATTTGCCACACAAGTGGGTGCAAAAGTACGTTTTCATTAAATATTTCACTGATGATGCAGATAATTAAATTTAATTCATTGAACCGCCAGGTTAATCCATATATCACAGATACCATTATAATGCAGTCATCAATAATTGAATGCCATCAAATCGCTTGCTCCATAAATATTCTCAAAGTGTCAATTATAAGAAGTGGAGAAGTCAAACTAACATCTGAAAAGGATTTGAATGGTAAAAAAAGCCCTTATGCTATGAGGTTAAAAATAAAATTACAATTTTAAAACTCGTTAAAACTCGTGAAGTTTAAATTTACTGCATTGATCTTACTTTCTTGCAACAATTTTTTTTACTTATCTGAGGGATGAATGATAACTGGAAGTTTGGATGGAACAATCTTTTTGTGGTAAGTACGTCGACCAACAAGAATTTAAAACAACCAGGTGAATTAAACCGTTGAATAAAGGAACAAAGAGAACACACAAATGGATAAATAAATGAAAAAATAATTCACTTATCAATACAATTTTTCAGTAATTTAAATAATAATTTTTTTTTTAAATTTGAGACCATTTAAACACAATTCTTAAAAAATGTTCTGAAAAATCAAAAGTACTGAACAAGTGTTCATGCATGCAAGCCACAGAAACGACAAGAATAATACAGTTACAGGATTTGTGGAAGGCAATTGTTAATTATTTTGAATATTTCAAACATATCGATGGTCCCCATTCAAAATGCCGAACCTACATTTGTTGACATTTCGTGATTTTTGCACTGTGTAGGGCGGGAAATCAGTGTTCACATGCCCAGAAAACGGCGAACCGCCTAACCAATCAGAACACGCCAAACCGGCCATATGATAAAATGCCGAACTGTGATGGTTGAAATAAAAATATGCAAAAATGCGAAGCTGAATATTCAAAAATGCGAAGCTGAATATTATTGTAAAATGCGTCCGTCTGTGCGTCAATATTATTATTGTAACTTCGGCATTTTGCATATAGTTATGAAAATGAAAAAATAGCCCTCCTGAATAGTTGTGTTTTTGTAAGTTCGGCATTTTAAATGGGGACCATCGATATTTCTTAATTCTTGTTGAAAGTAAGTTGCAATGCTTTTAGTGCCTTGTGATTGTGAGGGACCACAAGTTTGATTCATTAATTCTGTTCCTGACAGTAAATTTGTAACACCATGAGTTATTAAATATTGTACCAGTCTAAGCATGCCTGTACATTAAAGAGATTTTCATGTAGCTAAACCAATTTCATACTGGCATAATAGCCATACCAAGGTTGATATATCTCGAGGGTATTGACTTTGACGAAAATTAATTTGAATAAATAAACACCAGCTTTTCTCACAAGTAACATTTAACCTATTTAACCTAAATTTTCCTGTCAACTTTAATACAACTTTGATACAATAACTTATTGTCGCTATTGCTCCACAATGAAACCTGAATATCGACAAATCAATGAAGATTGTTCACAAATTTGTTTAAATTTTCAAAAGGTCTGATCAACAAATATTAATGGTAAAATTTGTTAGCTGTATCAATTAAAATGGGATTAACACTTTCCCACTCAGAAGAAAAGTGAAAATGGCGATATGCAACCAGCATGAAACCAGAAAAGCCTGTAAGTTACTCGCAGACTGTTCACTAGGTTTTATGCTTTTTGCTGCACATCAGTGTCTAAGGGTTGGAAATGAAGTCTTTAAAAAATAATTCTATTAAGAAAGGTCTAAAATTTAATTTGATTTTCTACGGGGCCACACACGTGTTAAAGTGTGTATCGGAGTGGTAAAAGGTTAAGATACAATTTTACAAGGTTCTTAAATGATACTGAACATTATATTAGTTTCTTCTATGATCATTAACAAGTGAACAACAAAAAGACAAGACATTATAAAATCAGCACACAGTAATATTCGTTAAATATTATTCACATGCACCAGTGTATGTGGTACTATTATACATATTTTGAAATATTCTTACTTCTTTTATGTTTTGGTAACTTATAGGCCCAACGGGTCGGGTGCAAAACATATTTATATATATATTAATACGATATTTTGTTATATTGCACATGTCACTATAATATACAATTTACTTACTTACTTACAGTAATCCAATTCATTAATTACAGCTGCTTATTGTTTTGAAAAACAACAGTACCAGTGACTCGTATGGATGCTCCTCGATGATGGGCTTTGTCAAGGTAAGGGTAATATTGTCTGGAAACAAATTATCATCAAGGGGCAATAACTCCCCGAATACTCATTGGTGCGGAACAACATGGCAATATTATGGAAGTCCGCGCTTAAAGGCTACACTGCATAGAAAAAATCCTCAAATTCAGATCATTATTTGTTGTGATCTGACACAGAAACATAAAATTCATTGAAATATGCTGTATAACTAATCAAAGGGCACTTAAACTACTTGAACGATTATGGGGAAGGGACAACCTGAAAATATATGTAAGTCCACCAAAAAGGAATGCTGTATATGGGATGTCTCAAAACATAAAAAGCATAAAAATATGTAGTAAAGAATCAAAGAAGCAAATGCAAATCATAGAAAAATAGGATGATCCTTGTCATGAGTGACATATCCCTATCAATAAATATACACAATGCGGCAGATTTACAATCCTAGCTAAAACTGGAGTGCCACTGGCATGGCATATCAGCAGGTCATACATTTATGACAGTCACTGTAAGTCAAGAGGCTAATATCAAGGTTGGTTGTTTGTTTAAGATCATTGATCTTGAGAACTTATAATCTCAGTTTAGGTAAACATGGTCACATAGGTGTGCCAGTGTCAATGTCCACCCTGTGTGGAAGGAGGAAATGTCTCTCACATCCTTGTTACCTACTTGAATTTAGATATCACTGAATTGTATACACTATCACGTGGAATTTGATGACATAAAGTCTTAGGCTCGTTATGGCTATATGAAAGCTCCTGAGGAAAAATTAAGTATTTAAATTGGTAACAAATCTCAACTTAATCTTTAAGTTTCATGTGCCCATGTGTACTGGCTGTAATGCCATTTTATACAGGGCTTATTATTTCAACAGCATGCCCTTTTCTAGTTCAAGGTTGTAGTTTAAAATATATTTTTTCAAGATGTTCAGATATGTATTGAATTTTTAGGGATTAATATATTATCATAATCTCAATTAAAATGACCTTAACTCCGCAATTCTTAAGAGTTTGAACTCGGCAAGGTCATTTGTACACACATTATTTGATCATAGGTTTCAAGAAGATTGGATGACAATTTCTAACCCTAAAGAGAGTGGAAAAATATTACTGTGGTCTATGAGTGTGTGAATTTCGAGGTTTATGAGGTCCTTCCGGGCCAGACGCCGCATTATGTGAAGACCTGGAGTGTGTCCCAGCACTCCTACCTAATTTCCTTACTAGACTCACGATGGGATGATTTTTTTTTATATTTATAGCTGCAATTTCCAGCTATTTAGTTTAACTGAAAGTTATTCAATTTTGGTGTGGTCTTATGCTGTGGGGGGAAACTGGAGCGCCAGAGGAAACCCACCTGTCCGATATAGTGACCAACTACCAAACTCAATTGCGCCAGGAACAGGGATTGAACCCGGTTCACAGAAGTGAGAAGCCAATGTACGAACCACTGCACTCACCGGAATTTAAGGTCTACACACTAATTTTCCAAACCAAAATACAAGCATCATCATCATGAGCTTATGAGAAGCTGTAAATTGATTCAATCTTAACCCTTTGAGCGCTGGAACCGGATTTTGAAGGCCTTTGCAAACAGTTTGGATCCAGATGAGACGCCACAGAACGTGGCGTCTCATCAGGATCCAAACTGTTTGCTATTCTGATAGTGGTCTTAATAAAAAAATCGAAGAAAATGCTAATTTTAGAAATTCAGCAGACGACATTTTAGCAGACGACAAATTTTCTAGCATGCAAAGGGTTAAAATTCTATGTTACCACATTACCTTCACACCGCAACAACACTACAAGACCAACAACAGCATTTTGTGACATCGACCATCAAACAAAGCAAAACTTGAACTTTAGTAAGCAACAATTAGCAAGCACTAAAACCCCATTAACAAATAACAATTAAGCTAGATAACATATGGCATTGAACACCAGAACTGACAGCCAGAGTGCTTATCAGTTTGCCAGGTATGTCCAGATAACTGAATTACAATATTAGCTAATTTCACTACTAACTGCCAGACAATATATGTAAGTGTCTTTCGAGTGCAATAATCTCTTATATATGAGCTAAATAGATTTTTTCAGGTAAAATACATCTGAGAAGTTCTGTAATATATAGCAAGCAATACAAAATTTATGTTCTTGGTTCCCCTCATTGGAAGTTTATCCCTTCAAGTAATTTTCCTCTCACATAAATAAATGAAAATTTAAATGGTAATATTGATGAACTCTTCTCATCTTTTATTCCATTCACAAAATTGGCACTAATTCCAATAAATGTAACATAGGAACGAATGCCTGGGATGTCCATATAATGTAGGAACGAATATCTGGGCTGTCAAAATAACATAGGAATAATTGTCCAGGCTGTTAAAATAATGTAGGAACAATTGACCGGGTTGTCAAACTAACGTAGGAACGAATGTCCGCCTTGTTAAATTTAGCGTAGAAACGATTGTCAGTGGGAATGAATGTCCGGGATTCGTTTTGATTTATTTGTTAGTCCATCTGTGTTTAGTGTTGTTCATATGCACAACCACTTTAATGTATTTGTCACTAAATACAGATGAAAGTAATTGCATGTTATTAAATTGGATATATCGAATGGTAAACATTAGTTATATACTTATTCAAACTCAGTAAAATACCTCAATAACAAAACACAAACTCTTAACGGTAAGTAATACAAACTACAAAATGGCATTAAAGTTTGGTACAGAACACCCTCGTGAATTTGTCAATGATCTGATATCAGCTTTTATCAATTAACATGTTGGTTGTTTTGACAAATTGCATACAGGAGGGTTACAAGCATCTCTAGCAAGTAAAGTGACAGTTTGTGTCCTGCCGAGATGCAGTTTGTCCCAATCAACAAACAAGAAATTTCTTTTTAAAAGATATTTTGCGTATATGCTGGCTTTGAGATAAAGGTAGAACATTGACTTTTTTTTATAGTTATTAAATTAAAAACAAAGGTTTAAGTATTGTTGTGTTCTTTTTTAACTTAATTGTTTCACATCAACCGCAATAATGTTTGTTATGAAATGCAGGTATAATATTTTTTATTAATCCACATAATAGTGTTTGTAGGTACAAATTTTACTACGAGAGATAACATCATATGTGTCCTCACATGGTTTATTTTAAATTTATTTCTTTGACAACGAGTCTGGTCTGAGGGGCTACGCTTTCCGCTATAAAAAAACATGAAAGGTTTCATGGTATCTCCAGAGTAGCCTATTCAGTATGCATATCCTGACAAGACTGTGCGGATGCACAGGCTGGGCTGGAGCCTTGCTGGCAGCATATTGCGTAAGACCCATTTTCACATGGTGTGGGTCTTTAAAAATCTCATTATGTCTTGTAAATGGAACATCAAACCACGATAATTGAAGTCACACTGTTTTATTTAACAAGCAAACTGGCAAATGTCGGAAGCCTATTCTGGCTTGCAAACGTCACACATGTGTGGCTAGATAATTAAAAGAGTTTCCTTCTATCATGGACACTAAACTATTTTGCTAGTTACAATACAAGACAAATGGCATTATCCTATAGGTTTTCATTCATTTTTTTCTACCTAAAATTTGTGTTATTTGATATCTTGAAAGCAATACTGTGTTATCAACGTAAGGCATTTATTGATAGTACATTTCGTCTTCCCCTGACGATTTACTGACCCAGCACTAATACCCTGAGTCTTGGGGATAGAATTTACCGGCAATGCCTAATTGTAACTGGGCCAAAACGTGTGTTTATGTTTCGTATGGACATGCAGAGAGTAGTAGGCAACTTCCTACACAGTGAGTGATTGAACAGTGTTACATACTATACTACAAAGATGCAGTGATGTTGCCAATGTTCTGGGGGATTATGCTCAAATCAGCCAATGGAATAAATGAAGTGTATTCATTTGGGTCTTCTGGCATTATGAAAAAGGTCATTTAAGGTGAAAAGCTGGGTTAAACAGCTACCCCAAAAAATGCTTAAGAAACCATAATCAACCTTTATTCAAATCCTTAACTCAACAGGTGGCAGGCACTTTATAAACAGTCTGATAGTCATACCTTTCTGGCATCTAACACATTCACAGTAAAGTCTTCCATGCCTTTATTAGACTGCTGTTATCTGGACACCCCATAGATACACAATAGATATGCAGCAAAACACCCAGTCTCTGTACACGGATAATACAGGGAAACCTGCATATAAACAGCCCAACCTATGCATCTGGCACAGGAAGGTAAGCCAGGTGTGCATAAAAACAATCACTGGCACCTTGTTTAATTATCGGTTCCATGTTTGATTGCATTTCCAGCGCTTCTGGAAAGGTGCATACAAAGTTTCTAATTGAGCTGTGCTATGAGAAAAAGGGGCTTAATGCATCATCGCAGCATGTGCGAAAAGTGTAGTCCCAGATTAGCCTGTGTAGTCCGCACAGGCTAATCAGGGATGACACTTTCCGCTTTTATGAAATTTTTCATTTAAACAACGTCTCTTCTTAGCAAAAATCCAGTTTAGGCGGAAAGTGTTGACCCTGACAATTGTGTGTCAACTGTGTTAAAACCGTTATCTGCTTTCTATTTTCGATGTGTGTTTATAAATAATAAATTAGCACTGATAATCATCAAATCTAAAAATGCTTAGGTTACCATAATCAACCTATATTCAAATCCTTAACTCAACAGGTGGCAGGCACTTTATAGACAGTCTGATAGCTTTCTGGCATCTAACAGATTCACAGCAAAGTCTTCCATGCCTTTATTAGAGGCTGTTATCTGGACACCCCATAGATACATCATAGATACACAGCAAAACACCCGGTCTCTGTACACTGATAATACAGGGAAACCTGCATATACAAACAGCTCAACCTATGCATCTGGCACAGGAAGGTAAGCCAGGTGTGCATAAAAACAATCAATTGCACCTTGTTTAATTATTGGTTCCATGTTTGATTGCTTTTCCAGCACTTCTGGAAAGGCGCCAACAACGTTTCTAATTGAGCTGCGCTCTGAGAAAAAGGGGCTTAATGCATGTGCGTAAAGTGTCGTCCCAGACTAGCCTGTGAAGTCCGCTGATATATTTTTCGTTTAAAGAAAGTCTCTTCTTAGCAAAAATCCAGTTTAGGCGGAAAGTGTTGTCCCTGTCAATTGTGTGTCAAATGTGTTACAACTGCTATCTGCTTTCTATTTTCGGGTTGTGTTTATTATAAATAATAAATAAGCACTGATAATCATCAAATCTAAAAATGCTTAGGTTACCATATTCAACATATATTCAAATCCTTAACTCAACAGGTGGCAGGCACTTTATATACAGTCTGATAGCTTTCTGGCATCTAAAACATTCACAATAAAGTCTTCCATGCCTTTATTAGACCACCATTATCTGGACACCCCATAGATACATCATAGATACACAGCAAAACACCCGGTCTCTGTACACTGATAATACAGGGAAACCTGCATCTACAAACAGCCCAACCTATGCATCTGGCACAGGAAGGTAAGCCAGGTGTGCATAAAAACAATCACTGGCACCTATGTTTAATTATCGGTTCCATGTTTGATTGCATTTCCAGCAATTCTGGAAAGGTGCCGACAAAGTTTCTAATAACACTTTGTGGTCCCTTCCATGACATAATTAGGACATTTTCCCCCGTAGTTTTTACAGATTTTCTATAAATGTATATTATTATATTGTGTACCAGTAAATGATGGTTTTCCATAATATGTAAACCAATTCCATACATATATTGTTACATGTATTTATGCTGGCAAATCTGCTGTTTTCATTTTATCTTTTGTTGCGTTTACATTTTATGCATTCTTCGAAAAAAGGCTTAATGTCCGTACTTAATGGACTTATTTTCATTACTGGCATGCAAAAGGAAAAATGAAGTCAGATTTTGTGGTCTAAGCAAACTGAGAAATGCAAAAAAAGATTTCTATAATAGTTTTTGACATAAAATTGTCATAATTGGAGAATCAAAGAAGCTCTTTTTCCCTGATAATAACATTAGTACATTCAGTGGGTCTGGAACTACTTGTTTCAATTATGTAACCTATGAGAAAGAATGTATTTTATTCGTCTTCTGATGTTTCTTATTGCATACCCATCAGAGATTATTTTTCCCAAAATTACAGCCTCTTACAGGCTGTTTCCTAATGGCAAAAAATAATGTTTTTTTTTCTCCAAACAATCTGACCAAAATTTCCCCCAAAAGATTCAAAACTTGTCCAATAAACTCAATAATTGGTGTATTGAGTTTATTATACTGTAATATAATTTCATAGCACTTTATAACATAAAGTTAATAATTCAGTCAATCAATTGCACTTATAGACAATTGGAATACTGTTATTAATAATCATATCAATAATGTTTCATTTCATCTTAATTTCATGGTTTATCATGCTATTTTTCCCAATCCAAAAGGCACAGGCTGTAAAATATAAAGCAAACAAAAATCACTGCCCATAGCTTTTATACTCAGATCATGCATCAAAAATATACTGTAATGTTCTGTAAAATATTAATTGTGAAAGACAACCTAACGTCCAATTGCCAATCTACTGCAGAAATGGTTTAAAACCATTTCACTGATTCTCAAGCTTATTGTGAGATTTCCGTCAACTAGCTAAAAATTGAGCAACAGACCAGCAACACACACTCAGTCATTACAAATCAGGCGCTCTCTGAGAAAAGGAGTTTAATGCATGTGCGTAAAGTGTCTTCCCAGATTAGCCTGTGCAGCCCGCACAGGCTAATCAGGGACGACACTTTCCGCTTTTATTATATTTTACATTTAAAGGAAGACTCTTCTTGACAAAAATGCAATTTATGCGGAAAGTGTCGTCCCTGATAAGCCTGTGCAGTCTGACGACATTTTACGCACATGCATTAACCCATCTTTACACATAGTGAGTCTTAAATTTAAAGCTTATGTGAAAATGACCTTCATATAATAGCCAGATAGGCAAATCAGAATAAAAAAAAGATTGAAAAATTCACCAGCCCATATGGCAAATTAACATTCAACCTAACCATATGATAAATATTTATTTCAAAGGAACAAAATTAAATTATTTTATAACAGGTTTATCTAGCCGGAAATTGATTTATACGATAACATACCAGAATTCATAAGTTTTAACATCTTTATTATAAAACACTGTTTACGAGCCATGCTCGATATTTTGAAAGCATCTGGGATACTGGGAAATCACTTACATTCTCAGGGTACAAATTAAGAGCAATTTCGATGGCTAACATGTTTGCCTGGTGTTGAATTCGTGTTCAGTAAAAAAAATAAAAAAAATGTTTAACATAAAAAAATGTCACTTTCGATCTATGTAGCGCCTGACCTTACAGAATGCCAGTAGAACACCCTATTATAAAGGCTTTTAATTGGCATGCCTAAAATTAAGATTCTTCTAAGATTAATCAGTGGTACCTCTAACTTTTTCAGTGCTGGAACCGAATTTTGAAGGCCTTTGCAAACAGTTTGGATCCAGATGAGATGCCACAGAACATGGCGTCTCATCAGGATCCAAACTGTTTGCTATTCTGATAGTACTCTTTGAAAAAAATGCGAAAAAAATGCTAATTTTAAAAATTCAGCAGACAACATTTTAGCAGACGACAAATTTCCCTGCATGCAAAGGGTTAATTGGTTCTTCTAAGTGGTACTTCTAAGCTGGAGGAGGTATAAAGCCAAAGACTTTTATCTTCCATGCAAACTACCAGCCTATCAATTCCTGCTATCAATTCATCAGTGCAGTTGTTTTCAAAATCTTTGATAATTCTTCAAAATGATTATCATGGCTGATAGACTCAAGCTGATCTGTTCATGTGAATCAGCGATGCTTGGCCTTTAGGGATGCCCCACATCAAACTGATTATCTTTGGAATAATCTGGACAGTTCTCTTTATACTTTCATGCATGTATTTCTCCTTGACTTCAGAAGACCACCTTAGCAACGAAAATGTAGGCACTTATTTTGTCTATAACATTTTTATCTGTACTAACTCATTACAAATGTATTCTTTGTGATAAATTGCATTTAAGTATTTGCTTTCATTTTGCTGTTTGAAATAATAAAACTAAACACTATATTCATTAGGCACTAGATATTACAAACTCATGGTGTAATCATATATAACCAATGTTACAATACATGTATTATTATTTAATATGCACAAATTCACAATATATGGCTGACAGCAATGCGACTGACCCCATTTTTGTTTCCATATTTCAATGGTTAGCTAACGATCCCTAAGACATGCCCTAAACTTACCTTTTTTCGTCTCCTTTGCCTACTTGTCCCTCTGAATGTCCAAGGACAATGAACTTCTCCGAATGAAACTTTTGACCTTCTTCTGTCAAATGACCTTCAACTACGTCTGGTGACCTTGACCCTTTTATCTCCCGCAACCTCTTGACCTCTGGGGACCCAGGATTGGGCGGAGACTGGTTCAGAGAATTAATAAGGTCGAAGATGTTCGCCTGATATTCCTCAGGAGACATGTACGAGCCCTGGAGTGACCCTGGCAATGACCCGATTTCCTGCTGCGTCTGAGTGGTACTCGATGTGTAGCCCGAAGGTAAACGATCTTCAACTGGGAATCTTGGCACCATAGCGATCTGACTAGTGAGCGAATTAGCTGTCATGTTATAAATAGCACTGGATGAATCCGTTTTCTGAGATTCCGAAGGGGACGGCAGGTCACGATGCAGCCTCTCCAGAGTGTGTAGCTCAACATGGCTACCATCCTTTGTTCGAACCCACACCTGGCCTTGCAAAGGCACTGGCGTACCCACAGGTGACTGGCGTACCAGCATTCTGTCCGGACTGGCAGTGACCTTGCGGAGTTCAATCTTTGACCCAGCCTTCATTCCTGGAACCCAGTACTCCTCCTGCATGGACACAGACCTTGGCATGACCACAAATCCTGAGCCATTACCGGTACTCTCAAACAGCTGATTTTCTGTTAGCTCCAAAATCTGCGGACTTGCATTACCATCAGAAGCAGCTCTGTGTTCTGGCTCATATCCTGGTTTAATCGGTGAATTCCTAGCATTAGGAGCTGAGTTCATCCTTTCCAGCGTTTTGTTCTTTCTTTTAGTCCTAGGACTAGTTGCATAAACTTGCCACTGACCATTTGGTGACTTTTGCTGGCTTGTCCCTGTTTCTGCTTTTTGAGTAAGATCCGTTTCTGAGTCCATTTCTGTTACTGGCAAATCTTGCAAAGACAAATCTTTTGGTCTGTCCTTGTGCCTGTTTCTAGGAAGAGTATTGTAAAAATTTGTCCAAAACTTATCATTCTGTGCACTGCTCTCTGCTCCACTGGCCTGAAACGAGCCTGAATTATTTCCACGGTTTGCTTTTGGTCTAAATGATGTGGAAACGTTCATATTAGTGTCGGGGTTTCCGTATGTTTCACCCCTTGCATGGGGATTCACCACTTCCAAGCTGCCAGTCTTTTTAACTTTTCGCAAAGTCCCTTCAAAGGTGTCTGCAATCTTTTCTCGAAAACTTCTCGATCCACTCACCTTGCGATTTGGTCGAACATCTGTCAAGGAACCTTGTCTCTTAATGGACGAAAGACTCAACAGTCTTCCTGGTTGAGCAGCTAATGGTCTCTGCTCTTTTGCCTTGCTTTTGGGGCTTGCACAAGGCCCAAGTGCAGCAAACCATGAAGACATTGCAGCTGATTTCTATCTTCTCTTCCACACTCCAATCATGAGATATTTCCATCAAACATATCCATCTACCATCCCCATTACAGGTTCATAAAATAAATCGAAAATGCCCAGGGCAAGTTCTAATCAAGAATAACAGCAAAATAATAAGAAGTTGGAAAACAGGACCACTATTCTGCACTCCATGAGGAGAACTTTGTTTTCCTTGATCTAAGAAATAAAATTCCTCTTTAGGCTTTCAGTTATTGGTTCGTAAAATAAATCAAAAGGTTACAAACAGCCCAATGCTTATGTTACAGATTAGAATCTCATTTTTGTAATCGCCCTGAACATAATATGGTATTCTGTTCACAATTGATGCAGTCGTTAATGTCTAAGATTCACACTAACTGACTTCACACGTATCTTCGCTACAGGTTTATGTATTTATTTGTAGCCGTATTTCTAAAATTTATCCAAATGCGAAAGTAAATAAATTCTTTTTCTCTTTAGTTTCTATGGAGATAATCCAGATGAATCAAAGCAGAGCGATTGATTTGATAAGGCAGTTAAATTTAGGCGAGTGTGATTTCACGATTTCCACTTAAATCTGAAAATTGAACAACATTAGGGCTAGATAAAACGTGTAATAAGCTCCAGACATTAGTTCCTTAAAACACAACCATGTTGTTCTCTGTTTTTATCTCAGCACTCAAAGACTCTTTATAACCTCTTAACAACACAATAACAACACTGGAACATTTAATGCCATTGGATTAGCGCTCATCCTTCTGTTATTCAGCGCCCGTCTGCCATGAAATGTTTTTTTCACAATTCTACTAACATCACTAATAAATCACAACAGGAGGGCAACCACGAGTTGCTGTCGGAACATACTGAAAATGCCTCTGAGGAGTAAAACATTTACTCCTAATGATCCAGCCTACCTAATTTCATCGTATCTCTTGTACATCCTGCCAAAAAATAATAAATAGGTCTGCTAGTAATTCCTGTACCCCATTGGTAGGTGAGGCAGACACAATTATGTATTATCCATGATGAACATGCAACTGGATACACTATGAGAGCAGCTTTTTATATTCATGCTGTAGTTCATCCACACTAGATGCTACTGAAAATGTTTTCATACATTTTCAAGCCGGAGTTTAGACCACAAAAAAGATAAAATGTGAAATCTTTAGAGGTGATCAGCTCTGAAGCTGTTTTTAGGCTCGTCCTAGGTAGGTAGAGTATTTCATAGGTATACTGCTGTGCAAAACGCATTAAGTTGGCTCCTCTATCTTAGATAATATCACAGAGAGATAGGAGTTCTGTGAAAGGCTCTTAGTAATACAAGGAAAACTAAAAAAAGTGGTTTTCATCCTCATCATCATTTTCTACACATTAAGAACAAAAATGCATAATTTGAAGAAACTTATAGGAGAACACCTCGAATGTAGTCAGCTTTGACCCAAGGGGAATGATTTGAATAAACTTTGTTGTGGAGCTCCAGAAGAGAGTACATAGCAAATATACAGGAAATGTGCTTTTGGGTTTTAGACAAGAAGATTTTTGTTTCAAATTTTTCCAATAACAGTCAATATAAAACTGGTGGCCTCTGGGTAAGGCCACGTTTGACCCCAGGGGCATGATTTTAACAAACTTTATAGAGGACCTCTAGATGTTGTTGCATACTAAATGTGAAAGATTGGGCTTTGCAATTACGCCATATGGGTATCCCAATATAGCTCACCATGAGCATGTTGTTCTCAGGTGAGATCAAAATATTGCAACACATTTTAATAAGTTAAGATCACATTGATCAATTTAAAATTGAAGAAAACAAAGTAAAAATATGTATCACGGCCAGTTTTATATATTTTTTTAATTATTGCCTTAAACCAGTTGATATTTTATTATAAACTCTTTAAATTGTTAGATACATTTTTGTATAAAGATCATCCGTATTGCCCAAACCATATTTTTGGAGCTTATAAAGGGTTAAGATTTATCTCCCATGGTACAAATGTTTTTTTAGGTCCTTTAATGTTGACTTGTGTTCTTTCTCCTAAAAAATTGAACAATCTCATTCAACACATTTATACAAAATTAAAAAAATCAACATCAGGTGTGAAAAGAAGGAACATGGATAATAAATACTGACATTTCCCATCCTTGCACACATTCAATAAATACAATTACACATTATACCACTTCATTCAGGAAAGTATTTCTAACACGAAATCAGCAAAAAATGTTGAAGAAAAGCCAAAATATTTTAACAACATTGGATATTGGCTGATAACAGTTCATGGTGATAAACAACACAGCAGGGTTGCGCATTCTTCCATACGTTAGTGATGCAACTGATGGTAATGGCACCTATAACAATCTGCAAACGATTTATATTGCATGTGGGTGCTGGCGATACAGACTCCATAATCAATTGCTAATAGCTTTCTTATGGCAAAGGTTTGTAGAAGAATTCTTGGCTGTCCGGCTAGCCCAGTGGTTGGTGCATGCGCTTCTCACCTATATGACCCAGGTTCAATTCCTGTTTCTGGCAGCATGTGAGTTTGGTTGTTCAGGTCACCATACCCGGTGGGGTTTCCTTCTGGAAGTCCAGCTAAATTTCCCTCACAGCACAAGACCACACAAAAATTGAAATCTTTCGGTAAAAAAACAACAAATAGCTAGAAATTGCAGCTATAATTCAAAATTCGTCCCAACTTTAGCGAGTTAAGTTATTTAATTAGGTAGGATTGCTGGGACACACATAATGCAGGCTCTGGCTCGGAAGGACCTCAAAAACTTCGAAATCGAGGGGTGAGCGGAAGACTGTCGTTACTCATATTAAATAAAGAAGGAGATACGACAGTCTTCCGTTCACCCCTCGAAATACATACAAGATTTGTAGTAGACAACTATTCAATCAAGGATCAACTTTTATATTTCAAGGGTAAATATTATATCATAGCTGAATTATATAATTCAATCAATTTAATAGAAATAGTAGACCAAAGCCATTTATTTGAACAATAACAGTAGACCAAAGCCATTTATTTGAACAATAACAGGTGACCAAAACCATTTATTTGAACAATAATATTAGACCAAAGCCATTTCTTAGTTATCAGAATGGCACAAAGTGCACATTTCCTTTCATTTTGAGAAAACGTGATTGATTTTTACGGCTTAAACACGTCAAAATATTGGAAGAAAAATTAAAATTGTTTGCAAGAAAGCAGCCCATATCAATGAACAAGCGTTACAATACATTTCACATCTTTATACATGAAATAAATTTTATTCCTTAATTAAGCTCATTCTTCATGTTTAATCTATGGTCAAACAGATTTATTGAAAGTTTTTCACAATTTAATTGTTTTAATAAGGTGCTTATAATTCATGAGTAAACAAGAGATGTGTTCGTCAGAAACACAATGCCCCCTACTGCGCCGCTTTGAAATACAATTGCTATTTATCATTTGGCAGGTATAGAAAATTATCTCCCTTTAAAGCTTATTACTTCCCTTGGATTTTATTTTTTGACCTTTGACCTTGAAGGATGACCTTGACCTTTCAGCACTCAAAATGTGCAGCTCCATGAGATACACATGCATGCCAAATATCAAGCTGCTATCTTCTATATTGCAAAAGTTATGGCCAATGTTAAAGTTTTCGGACGGACACACAGACGGCCGGACAGACGGACGGACTGACAGTTCAACTGCTATATGCCACCCTAACGGGGGCATAAAAACGGGATCCAATAAAGTTACTTATACAATATTGCACATTTTTTTTTTGCAGTGGATTGGATTGATTTATTTCTATTGTCAAAGATGATACTTTTTTTGTAACACATTATTTGGCCCCCTCATACTGCAGCTTTTGTGAGGACTTTTTGTCTCAAAATAAAATGTTATGCTTTTGTGCAAATTTCTTGAATTATCTATGAGGCATAATCTTGCTCTCTTAACTTTGACATAACACCACAGGCACACATCTTAACTGCAGAATAAAAAGATTATCAGACAGACATTTTTTCATAATTAAGGTCAAACCGCCTTGGATGTTTTTTTGGAACATACAGAAAAACATTAACTGTACTTAATTATCTAACCTTGTATCATGTAACACAGTTCATAGGTTACAGATTATAAAAGCAAAACAAGATGAAAGTGTAGCCAATACTTCTATTTTTAACATACACAAACATAATTGTAGAAAATAGGCTCTGATTGAAAGCATGCTTGAAGATGTGAGCAAGCAATTTTCTACAGTAGGAAAGGGTGATATACCAGTATGTATAAACTATATTTTGTATATAATCCCCACATAACAGGCTATACAAAACCTAGAATTAAGTTGCACTCTGACTCTCCCATCCTTCAAAATTGGATCAATTTATTTCCAAAATTAGAGATGTCAGGTATATTTATTTATATTTTTAGAATATTTCTCACAGAAATTCCTTTAAGCAAACAGCGTAGACCCTGATGAGACGCCGCATTATGCGGCGTCCCATCTGGGTCTATGCTGTTTGCCAAGGCCTTTTTTCAAGACGCTAGGCATAAATGGGTAAATACCACCCAACAGGTTATACAAAACCTAGAATGACAATCAAATGCCTTCACAAGATCTTTTCAGGCGCAGACGATAGTGTGGGTATTTGTGATCTAAAGAGACATCATTAGACGCCATCTCTCAGCACTCTACTGATTGTCTGACCACAATTTGGCATCACAAGTATGCATGCACGCCAATCAAACCTGTCTTCAACCACTTCTCTTTCTACGATACTGTCTTTCTCAAGAGATTGTGGTGGCTTCTCTTTTTTGAAAATTGTAAAAAAAAAAGTTCCCGCTTCAGCCTTTTTTGCAATAAAATTATATAAACTTTTCAAAAATATGTAACCCTTCGAAGAAGAGGGAATTGCTTTGCGCTTGTAGATTGGCTGGTTGGCCCATAGACGATTTCATTTACGCCCAATACTAAGAGAATGCTTTGACCCATGCTCATGGGATGAAAGAAGACGCTAATCACTTTGGAGGTCAACAGGTGAAAGGTCAAGATCTTTAGGGCTTGTAACAAAATATTAAACATTTCATTTCCAACCGATATCTACAGAAGGACTTTACCTTCAACCATGCCAATTGGTATGATGGTTACTAGCAAGAAAAGGGAGACAATCAATTTTGAGGTCAATAGGTAAAAGGTCAAAGTCACAGGGAATGGTAACATGAAATGTAGACCATTTAATTTCCACACGATATCTACACAACACTTTGAGCAATGCAAATTGGAATGATGGTTACTTGGGATGAAAGGGAGACACCTATTGATTTCGAGGTCAAAGGTTCAAGGTCACAGTTGCTAGCAACATGGAATATAGACCATTTCTGGAAAACGCTTTGACCTACAATCATGCAAATTGGTTTATTTGGTTGTTTGGGATGAAAGGAAGGTGCATTTCAATGAGAAGTAAACAAGGTAAGGGCAACAGGGACTTGCAACATGGAAATCATTTCCACACAATATCTACAGAATGTTTTAGGATCATACAAATTATTATGCTGCTTTGTCATGAAGGAAGGAACACCCCAATCGATTTACAGATCAACAGGTCGGAGTGCAAGGTCACACGCAACATTAAAATATATCTTTACAATTGCACATATTTATGCTTTGCTGCATGTTGGGGGAATACATGTTTTACAAAATCTCTCATCTTATATTTCCTGAATTTGTACATTTAAGTATCAAATATTGCATTATTGCATTAATTTAAACCTTTTTATTTTCACTTGATTGCAGCAAGTTCATTTCCTTGGAGAATCCAATACTTTGTGTCTTTCAAAGATGTTCCCTGAGTGGGGATAGAACACGGGACCTCTCAGTGGAAAGGCATACACTTTATCCACCATAAATGTAATAAATGTAAGAAAACAGCCAACCTGAGAAATAGTACAAATATTTGCACTATATAAAACTATATCAGAAATATAAAGCCCAGAATTATTACATTACAATGTCAGAAGAACAAAGAGTTTGCGAACAATTGTGAAAGATGGTTTTTAGTTGTTCGCGCTAGCGGACAACTAATGTAGAGGGAGTTTTGCAATTCAGTATGCTGCTTAACTACGCCAGGAACGATAACCACCGCATCTACCTGTTTATACNTATCAATTAAAATATCTACACACATTGGTATCAATTATTTACTTTAACAGCAGAGACAACATACACGAGCAAATTGCTCTATGAGTATCTATCAAATATTTTTATAATTAAGAGAATTACTTCATTTTACAAAATAAAAAAAACAACATAAATTAGGCAAACGTTCGAGACTTAAACCATCAAACATTTTATGATTATATGAAAATGTGAAACAAATGTGTTAGCCAATATTTGGAATACTTCCATAATGTTCAGCAAATTGCAATAAACTATTTGTAGGGCACAGTTAGGCATATTTCCTACTGTTAAAACCATAAGATGGCCGGGATGATACTTCCGTGGAATGATTTCCGAGAGATACATTATCTAGCAACAGGTTTTCAAGCCCATGGGATATCAATTGGTGGCATTTATAATACAAAGATGGAGAACAAGATTGTAGAAATTCAGTGACCTACATTTTTTTATATCTTAACAGNATATTTGAAAAAGTAAAAATAATACATTAAATTCCCTTAACTTCATAGTTACATACCCGATATCTTTCCAATCAAAATAATGCCCTAGGCGTGACGCTAGCATTAGATGAGTTGGCATTTAGGTTAAAGTTTTGGTTCAGAGTAAAGTAAGCCCAGAATAAACGGATTCTTTTGGGACCTCAACACAAAAATATATTGCATCCGAAATTTACATGTCCGAATATAACGCATGTATTATTCTGTTGGTGCAAGTCGATAATAGGTGAACTTACGTAGCTGCATAAAGAGATGATGAGCGGATCAATGCATTTAAATAGCATTGTTCTGTTTTGTCTTCTTCAAAGAGAAGATTTTCAGCAAGAAGCAATATTGCAAAATCGTTGGCCTCCATGCTGTATATATTTTCCGGCAGAGAACCGTTCGATTGGCGAGCTCTTCCAAACTCTTCCGAACATTGACTTCTCTGCTCGGTAGAGGCCAATCGAACCGGGCTATTGTTTCATCAGATTAAAAAGCGGAAAATAGTTTGTGGATAATTACTACCGTGGAATATTGAGTGCAACCATTATAATAATAATTTATTAATTAGATAAACAAAAACACAACTGGACTTACGCTAAATCTGTGAAAATGCCTGGCAAATGCAAACGCCAGGCTTATGACAATGCATTTAAAATACGTGTGATAGCGTTTGCGGAGAATTTAAATAACAACAGGGCTGCTGAACGTGAGTTTGGTGTAAGTGAGAAGAATACATGTGTTGGTTTTGTCTACGTTCAACAGTTCATAGTGACGTCATGTGCAATGTATAGAATACTACCGCAACTTCATGTACATTTAAAATGGCGTTTATGAAATTCGTAAACGGAAAATTTCTGACCCGACTTATGAAGCTAACATATTCAAAATCTCCAATTTTGGTACCAAATTTAACCCCCCGACTTATGAGCCGGGTAGACTTATGACTGCATTTTTACAGTATGACAAAACTTTAACCAAGGTTAAAGTTTTGGACAGAAAGACGGACAGGCCAAAAACAATATACCCCCTTTTTTTAAAAAGGGGGCATAAAAACAGAACTGAATGAGACATGAGGAAAAGGTTTGAGAAAAATCATGTGGTTAACAACTTAACAAAAAAAACTTGTATTATGTCCAAAGAAAAAAAACATCAAACTCAGTAAGAACACTATATCCCATAGAAGTGTTCAGCGTATGTTTTTGCCAAGAAACAGGGCAATGAGACGGACATGAAAGCTTACCAAGCAATTGTGCCTCATCAGTTTGGTGACCATAGTCTATGTGATTCAAGGTTCTGTGGGTACAAAAAAAAAACTGGTGAAAAGCATGTGCACTGCAGTTTGCCATTACATACACGTTCCCACTCAAAGATGAGGTTCTATGACAGAGGCTTGAAAAGGTATTCAGTCCAATGATAAACAATGCAAGGCAGTACATTGATCTCCGCTCAAGCCAACAGAATGAACATGCAAACATGGAAGCTTTACTGTGAGCACCAACAATTAATCACTACAGCGTGTTCTTGCAACTCCAGCGTTCATAAATTCAATAAAAATGGTCACATCATTGAAAATGTAGTACATGCACAGGAAGGCCAACTAGTTTTCTAACACTGCTTCATTTGCTAAGACCAATCACATGCATCAGACAGTATTTGTTGTTGTTGCAAACTTGAAATAACTTGATTATTTTTCAGCTCAAATTCGGGTGAAATTCCGTGTCCCATATGTGATATGAAGTTTGCCAGGAATGTACTTCTGGTGCATGCAGCTTCTTGTGGCGAGGGTTCAACTGATTCAAAAGAAGCTGTAACCAGGAACATGTATGTAACTGAATTAAACATTCTGTAGAACTTGGTACAGTCTGTTTATTTGTTGTGTTTATTGTAAGTCTGATTCGTTTATTTGAGATTCACACCCTATCAACTCTTTTAAGATAATTAAATGGTAATGCCAGTCTTCCACGTTGCGACTTGTTTCCTTGGATATACTTGGGTAAACCATGAAAAGACTGTCTCTAGTTAAGTCCAAATAAAACAAAATTGCAGAATGCCATCACATACTCAGGCTTTTTTCTGCCCTTTTTGGGAAAATGTACCCAGGTGCAATTGGTATTTCTTGTATTCAAAAATTTGTAAACTAGGGTAATTATAAATTATGTATTAAAATATAATATATAAAACAAGCGCAGAATAGTATATTTCTGACTTTCTGGATATGAGAGATAATGATTTTAAGAAGATAATTGCTGTTTTTGACATTTTTTCCCCACTTTTTTCTAGGATGGGGAAAACTTTCAACAAATGAAGAAAACAATCATATTTGGAATTTGGAATTGCAAATGGGTCAGATATTCTGACCCACAGGAACTGTATAAAAAGGTCTGATACTTATGTTGGTTAGCATTGATAGAAGTCCACTAGTTTTCCGTATACCTTTTAATAACATTTTAATGAATGAATGACCTCACGAAATTAATCAGTCTTACAATATTTAATTTTAAAATGTTACAGATGTTGCCTGCTTTATCAAAACGGCGTCCTCACACATTTTTGTGAATAAATTGAAAATCATGAGAATGTGAACAATTCAACCTGCAAATATAAAGATTTTTATAATACTTTTGTATTTGCCGTTTCTTAAAAAGTGGGTATTTATGGAACTTTGAGGAGCATGTTACTAATATTGTCTCATTTATAAATCTTCAAGTTTTACTGCTAACCGGAAAATAACATCAGAGGCTGTGTGTTAAGGTCACATTTAAGGGCATATAGTTTTTGAACCAACTGTTTGTTTGTCTGTCCACCATTGTTTATCTAGTCCATATCTTTGTAATGAATGGATGGATTTTATAATATCTTGGCACAAATGTGTAGCACAGAGAGAGGAATGGCAGCACTCCAGTCCCAAGACCCTATCTAAAAGGTGAAGGTCACACTTAGCATTTCAAGTTCATTTTTTCAAGATTGTGCATCGATAGGCATGTCTGGTCCATATCTTTGCCATTCATGGATATATTTTAAGATAACTTTGAACAAATGTGTAGCACAGTCAGACATAGTGTCATGCGCAAGACCCAAGTCTCAAAGGTTAAGATCACACATAGCCTTGAAAGGTCATATTTCAAGATTGCGCATTGATTAGCGTTTCTGGTCAATATCCTCGTCATTAATGGATTAAAATATAATTTTGCACAAATGTGTAGCACTTTAAGACGCAGTATCACGCAATAGAACCAGGTCCATAGCTCAAATGCCAAGTTCAAGGATCTTGCATTAATAGGTGTGTTTGTCATTCAACAATTGAATTGTGAAACACAGGTAGAACAAGATGTGTTTGTGAAACACCATGTCCCCCATATATTTGACCTTTGACCTTGAAGAACTGCTCCACCACCTAGCACCCCGGTTTAAAACGTAAAGTTAAATACTCCACCATCTTTGATGGCATTTTTATGATAAATAAAGTACTTATTCTTACCAGTTAACTCACAATAAGCTATTCTATTGATGAGTTAAAATTAAAGATATTTGAGATGGAAAAACAAGTCTCCTTTATCAATGAAGTTGACATTTTGTGCAATTCTAATTTTTTTTCGATTTAGAACTCAATCATAACAGCCTTAAAACAATTTTTGGGTAGCATACAACAGTGTAAACATTATGTTCCCATATTTGGTCACAAAAATGCCACATAATTGCTCCCACTGAACAGTGGACAAGATGTACCCATACTCTGTTGGTCACACAATGGCCCCAATGATTATCATCATGCCTTTTGTATAAACTTATAAGATGTGTTTTTCCCAAATAAGCCAGTATAGAGTGTAATTATTCCATTTAGGCACTTATTATCATCTAGTAGATGGCCTTAAATTGCAGGAAACATGACTGAATATGGAGCTTACAATTAATACTTACATTTAAGACGACTCATTTATTCGCAATATTCATTTATCATTAATTTTATAGAGATCTTTAAGACGGGGAATCAGTAAGATCATTTGAACCTCAATCTTGGAAAACTGGGATTAAAATGCATTTGCATTAAGTGTTGTCCGGGCCCAGGCAGTCCACAGGCTAATTTATCAGTGATTGTGTAATCTTTAGTTAAGTCTCTTCTAAACGAAATTGCACTTAAGGTGGAAAGTGTCATCCCTGATAAGCCTGTGCTGACTGCATGGCAGGGCTTTTTTTCCACTTTTTGGGAAGATAGCCCATGGCTTTGGAATTGGGAATTTTATCGGCATTTTCAAGAAATTGGGAAAATAAATTCACAATTGAAATTTTTTCGCGCAAAAAGTCTACTGAATTGGGGAAAACTAGTTTGATATAAGTCTTAATTTTAATTCAAATTAACAGAATTAAATCATATAAATCCTTATTATAAACTTTTTTAGATGTAATTGAAATAAAATTGGGATAAAATAATCATTAGACACTTAAAAAAAAAAAAAAAAAAAAAAANTAAGATATGTAGTGCAGTTGGAAAAGTGGGGTAGAATGCCAGACGTGTGCATACTATCTCTTCATTGTTTTTTATAAGTAATATTCACTGTGTACTTGGTAATTATCAGTTATTTAATAAATAACTGATAATTACCAAGTACACAGTGAATATTACTAAGAAAAATTTAATTTATACATTGTAACACTGTAGTGATAACAGTGAATGTATGGTTTATTTCTTTTCCATTCATTTGAGATTTCCCCGTAGGTGGAATTTAAGCACAAGTCATAATTTTGTTATAAAGGCACTGTATTTAATTCTCTTTTCAGTTGCCTAGCCAATACCAATGTTTAATGCAAGGAGGTATGCTGGCATTGGGCTCAAATGAGGGATTGTTGGCGGAATTTTAGCTGGCAATCGTTTTTTTTTAAAGCAAGAAATGAAATATCAACTCGATAGTGCGATTGTGTTAAGAGGCTTAAGGAGTGAAGCATCGGCTACTTGATGGTAATTTTGCGTCCAAGAAGCTTATTCAGATTGGCTAAAGTTTAGAATGTCAGAAATAGTGAACAAGGATGTGAGAGATTAGTGCTCCAATTGCCAGTATGTAACATGTGTGCAAAGGGACATTGGTTGGACAATGGGGTCCACCTGAGTGCACTGGGAGAGAAGGACATCCTTGCAAGTTAAAAGATGAAAGTAGGCCAAATAATGACTTGTTAATTACTGAGTAGTCATCTCATGTCATATCCCACATTAAGAAATCCAATATACCCTTCATGTTAGTGTGTGAAGAGGGGTAAGAAGGGCAAAGTTAAAGGTCGCCCATGAATAACAAATCACAAGTATTGGACAAACATGCATGCGCTGTAAACATAATTTAAGTATTTATAAAAAATGTAATCTTAATGGTTTGAAATCACAAACATTCATAAATCTACATCATACATTATTAATAAAATAGCAAATTAATAATATGAAACAAAAACTCGAGTGTCACAACAAACCCACTCAACTTCGCTTGTTTCAAAATGCCTGATCAGAAAACATGGCAAAGGGGCAACTTCAATTTTAATGGTAAGTAATAAACATGGACGGATGTGCCTTGTGCTTTACAGTTTCAAATTTGTAGAAAGTATATACTGGTATACCCATCAACTTTAAAAAATGCTGAATATTGTCAAGTCTGGCAATAGAATGAAAGTATACAGAATCTTCACTCAGAGGGGAGATTTAAAGAACGAAAATGATGCAGAGAAGAAATTACACGAACGTTTGATGCATTGAATCAAAATATGGTTAAATAGAGATTTCAATCATAAATATTTAAATATATGTTGTTTTGATTACAGGTCAAAAGAAGACAAGATGATTGAGTCTATTGGGTGTGAATGTCAGCACAGACACCTACAAGAGAAGGAATCCTCTTCAGAAACCACAAACACTCGAGGGAAATTCATTCAAAGTAGCCTCCGACAGGGTGATGCAAGATACTAAAACAATGCAGAGAAGCTACACCAGTTCCCACAATATACAAGGTAGAGATAGCTGTGCTTCAAACTCCAGATTGGAAATGATACACGCTAGTTAAGAATTTGAACAACATACAAAGGCTGTAAGGCACAGTTGTCTTGCCAAAGAAGTACAACCATATAAGACTTGGTCTTTTGATCTAATCCTTTTCGAACATGAATATATGATTAATATTGTATGATATTATATGTATAAATAATGTACATTTGTTTGAAATAAATATGTTTAAACTAAAGAAGTACAACAAGACCACCACTCCCGAAAAAATAGACAGGATATCCGCCTTGATGCAGACTGGACACAGACGTCTACGGGTCGCCAATTCCTTCTCATAGACGAGGGAGACCCCCACAGATTTCTTGACTTTGCTACAGACTCGAATCTATAGAACCTGGGTGCGGCGAGAACTGTTCAGTGTTTACGGTGACGCCACAATGTACCCATGCCTTGAACAATTCTACCAGCTCAATACCTGGCATACTTTCGTCGACAGTCACATGTACCCTGTTATGTTTGCCTTATCACCAGGAAAGTCAGAAGCAATATACAGACGGTCATTTAAAGCTCTGGTGAGAGGGTGCAGGCAGATAGACAGCACCTCACGGTGTTTTAGTTATATAAATGGGAAGCCCATACATATACTTTCGTTTATATGGAGTCTAGTGAATGAAAACAATTATTGTAACTTTGTGTTTCAAGTATAGACAGGGCCTCTATTGTGTAAGGGTACAGTGATGTTCCTCCTTCTCTATAAAGTACCGGTAAACGGCACTTTCCCAATTACGAAAAAACTACAAATTTCCCAATTGCTGTCGAAAAAATTCCAAATTTAAGGTTAAAAAAAAAAAAAAAAAAAATTTTTTTTTTTTTTTTTAAATGCAACATTTAGTTAGTTTCCCTTTGCAGCTATATGGCTTGAACCTAGGTAAATATAATATTGACAGCTTGAAAACACTTAGTTTTCAATTTTAAAGTATTTGGGAGCAAAAAATCAAATAAACCAATTTCCCAATTTGAGGTTTTCACGACTCGATTTTTCCCAATTTTGAGGTTTTCACGACTCGATTTTTCCCAATTGGACCGGTACGGGTACTTTTCCCAATTGGACAAGGAACATCGCTGGGGTAAATAAGCCTGCGATTGTTATGCAATTTCGCTTTTTCTCACAAACACTAAAGGCAGCTCCTGCCCACATTAAAGAGGAAAAGTCAGTTAGACATATTTTATTTTATTGGTTTATATTCAAATATTTAGTCAGTTCTATTATTATAATAAGTAAGTTAAAACCATTTATTCTGTTGGGGTGTGTTCTAGTATTTAGTATTTGAGTTGTACTTCCAAATAAATGCGTGTAATGGCATTTGCTTTATGTTTTTATTGTATTACCAGTGTAGTTTAAACAGAGCAACAGTCTGCAAAAATGCAGAGATTTGCACGAATGCAGACAGCAAATTTTCGTCTATGACAAGAAATGAATGAACTACGAGCACAAGTGGCCACCTTACAGGAGATTGAAAAAATGAAATTTCACCCACAAGTTCATGACAATTCTGTTTTCGAGAAGGCCATGATGGACTCTGATGATGTATATATTTTGACAGTGATGAAGAAGCTAAACGACC
This sequence comes from Dreissena rostriformis, assembly GCA_007657795.1. Lineage (NCBI taxonomy): Eukaryota > Metazoa > Mollusca > Bivalvia > Myida > Dreissenidae > Dreissena > Dreissena rostriformis. The sequence continues at coordinate 76,945 of VMBQ01001592.1, forward strand.
AAAATTAGACATGAAATAGACATCAATGATAAGCATAAAAATACAAACAAACAAGAGTTGTGTTTGTCAGAAACACAATGCCCCCTACTGCGCCGCTTTGAAAAAAAAATATATATTATTTTTTTTTACCTTTGACCTTGAAAGATTATCTTGACCTTTCACCACTCAAAATGTGCTGCTCCATGAGATACACATGCATGCCAAATATCAAGTTGCTATCTTCAATACTGAAAAAGTTATGACCAATGTTAAAGTTTTCGGACGGATGGACAGACAGACGTACAGACTAACGGACAATTAAACTGCTATATGCCACCCTACCGGGGGCATAAAAATAGGACAAATATTATAGTGGAGCACACTTAAACACAACAAGTATCACTGTTTTATAAAAGCATTTTCTTCTGTTACTTCTCATGCAAAACCAATTGTATTGACATGTGGTAGATGGCATGATTACATGCTCACGCTTGTATTGCTTTCATTGTGTGTGTTTAACGACATCATTTTTAGTTCGATCAAAGTTATTAATACTAGAATAGATATGAAAATTAAAGTTGAATTGTTTCGTTGTATTAAACTGATTGCAATATAATTTTTGTATTGTTTTCAAGTTCCGCGGTTGGAGACATATGCACCCAAAACAGGGCCTTGATTTTCACACTTATTGTGACAGTGACCTTGACCTTTGACCTAGTGACCCCAATTTCAATAGGGGTCATCTACTGTCCAAGACCAATGCACATGTGAAGTATCAAGTCAATCAGTCAATTGGTTGACAAGTTATTGATCAGAAACGATTTTGACACTTATTGTGACAGTGACCTTGATCTTTAACATAGTGACCCCAATTTCAATAGGGGTCATCTACTGTCCAAGGCCAATGCACATGTGAAGTACCAAGTCAATCGGTCAATTGGATGACGAGTTATTGATCGAAAATGATTATCACACTTATTGTGACAGTGACCTTGACCTTTGACCTAGTGACACCAATTTCAATAGAGGTCATCAACTGTCCAAGGCCAATACACATGTGAAGTATCAAGCCAATCCGTCAATCTGTTCAAAAGTTATTGATTGGAAACGAACTGGTCTACCGACAGACAGACAGACCGACCGACCTTCCTCCAGCAAAACAATATACCCACTCTTCTTCGAAGAGGGGCATAATATATAGTAGAAATTAGAAGTGTCAGTAGCCGAAATCGTTCACCGGTTCCGCAATTTATACCAGTGAATTTCGACCCTCCCCAAAAATTAACAAACATTTTCGGTGTAGGGTTTTAATTTAGTCCATATAAACGGACTCCCTGAGAGCCTATGATAATTTTTGCTTTGACGGCTCTGGGAGTCCATATGCACCCCTTCATAAACATGGGTGCAAAATTTAATCAACAATGCAAGGGTTAAGGAACACTGAAACTGCAAGAACTTATCAAATTTTACCTGTCTAAATCACAAACTCATCCAAATGTACCATTAAAGCAAGAAATAATTGCTTTTTATTGACTTCGTTCTTCTTTCGTACGTTCTATCCACCATATTGGAAACTGTTATTTTGTTGACGACTTAAAAAGTGTTGTTGTCGTTTAGGTCGCAGTACACCAATATTTTGAACATCGGTTTATGTGATGTAGCCTATGTCGACGACGGTGTAAATTATTCGTCACAAAATAAACTGTTTCAAATTTCAAAACATAAAAATGTCAATGAGAATAGTGTGTTGAAACATCGTCGCGTTTTTTAGGGTGTATGCACAGGATAAAGTCCGTAGGTTGCCATTCAGGTAAATTTAACATGTTTAATAAGTTTATTCATTATTTTCCTCAATTTGTCTCGAACGACGTCTGTTTAGTGAAGCGCACTGATTCTCTGAGCTGAACTGCACCCATGTTTATGAAGGGGTGCATATGGACTCCCAGAGCCGTCATAGCAAAAATTATCATAGGCTCTCAGGGAGTCCATTTATATGGACTAGGTTTTAATTAGGCTGTACCTAAGTGAAATGGAGTTGGACTGGCTGGATTTCCCAGAAAATTCAATGCTGGTAGCGCAGTCCCTAGCCACACGGTGCCTATACCACGTGACTTTTGTTGGGAGAATATAGCGCGACCCAGTTAACATTTTTAAGGATATCTTTTTTAATATTTCATCATTTTTAATGGGATAAAGTGGGGAGCCCGCTCATTCGTGAGAGTTTTCTATAGGTATCATGATTTTTTTTAACAAGTAAGTATTTTGTTCAGTAAAGTGCAATCGCGCGTTTGAACGGTTAGAAAAATGTCGGATCAGTGTGGGGACTTCATATTACAAATGCGCGATTGCACTTTACTGAAAAATACTTATTTGTTTAAAAAAATCATGATACCTATTGAAAACTCTCACGAATGAGCGGGCTCCCCACTTTATCCCATTAAAAATGATGAAATATTAAAAAAGATATCCTTAAAAATGTTAACTGGGTCGCGCTATATTCTCCCAACAAAAGTCACGTGGTATAGGCACCGTGTGGCTAGGGACTGCGCTACCAGCATTGAATTTTCTGGGAAATCCAGCCAGTCCAACTCCATTTCACTTAGGTACAGCCTAATTAAAACCTAGTCCATATAAATGGACTCCCTGAGAGCCTATGATAATTTTTGCTATGACGGCTCTGGGAGTCCATATGCACCCCTTCATAAACATGGGTGCAGTTCAGCTCAGAGAATCAGTGCGCTTCACTAAACAGACGTCGTTCGAGACAAATTGAGGAAAATAATGAATAAACTTATTAAACATGTTAAATTTACCTGAATGGCAACCTACGGACTTTATCCTGTGCATACACCCTAAAAAACACGACGATGTTTCAACACACTATTCTCATTGACATTTTTATGTTTTGAAATTTGAAACAGTTTATTTTGTGACGAATAATTTACACCGTCGTCGACATAGGCTACATCACATAAACCGATGTTCAAAATATTGGTGTACTGCGACCTAAACGACAACAACACTTTTTAAGTCGTCAACAAAATAACAGTTTCCAATATGGTGGATAGAACGTACGAAAGAAGAACGAAGTCAATAAAAAGCAATTATTTCTTGCTTTAATGGTACATTTGGATGAGTTTGTGATTTAGACAGGTAAAATTTGATAAGTTCTTGCAGTTTCAGTGTTCCTTAACCCTTGCATTGTTGATTAAATTTTGCACCCATGTTTATGAAGGGGTGCATATGGACTCCCAGAGCCGTCAAAGCAAAAATTATCATAGGCTCTCAGGGAGTCCGTTTATATGGACTAAATTAAAACCCTACACCGAAAATGTTTGTTAATTTTTGGGGAGGGTCGAAATTCACTGGTATAAATTGCGGAACCGGTGAACGATTTCGGCTACTGACACTTCTAATTTCTACTATATATTATGCCCCTCTTCGAAGAAGAGTGGGTATATTGTTTTGCTGGAGGAAGGTCGGTCGGTCTGTCTGTCTGTCGGTAGACCAGTTCGTTTCCAATCAATAACTTTTGAACAGATTGACGGATTGGCTTGATACTTCACATGTGTATTGGCCTTGGACAGTTGATGACCTCTATTGAAATTGGTGTCACTAGGTCAAAGGTCAAGGTCACTGTCACAATAAGTGTGATAATCATTTTCGATCAATAACTCGTCATCCAATTGACCGATTGACTTGGTACTTCACATGTGCATTGGCCTTGGACAGTAGATGACCCCTATTGAAATTGGGGTCACTATGTTAAAGATCAAGGTCACTGTCACAATAAGTGTCAAAATCGTTTCTGATCAATAACTTGTCAACCAATTGACTGATTGACTTGATACTTCACATGTGCATTGGTCTTGGACAGTAGATGACCCCTATTGAAATTGGGGTCACTAGGTCAAAGGTCAAGGTCACTGTCACAATAAGTGTGAAAATCAAGNATTTCAGCAGGGCAAGTGAAAAATATTAGCTACTCGCCCTGCAGGGCGAGTTGCTGAAACAAAATTTGTCGACCCCTGCTCTTATCCATATATATACTCATACCAAGTTTCATGGAAATCTGCCAAAAGCACTTCCAAGATATGGCTCCGGACACAAAAGTGCCGGACGGACGGAAGGACCGACAACGCCAAAACAATATCCCTCCGACTTTGGCGGGGAATAATAACATGTAGAGTAGATAACATTTATCATGCAAATACATTTTTGGGCCCAGGACATGGTTGTCTCTGTTGTTTAGACACCACATAAGGAAACCTGTACAAGAGAAAATATTGAACATAAGAAATAGATAGACTTTAGCCTTACATAGTGAAACTTGGCTTTGTGATTTCTGTGTGAGACATATAAACTTTATTAAACATTAAGAAAACATTTATGATAAACAAACATAATTTGAACTAAACAATTATGACCGTGTGTCAGAACTGTGTAATCTATGGCCTATTGTTGTAATGCTGTTAACTGAGGACTTTGTGAAAATAACCACTAAAAGAATAAAAACTTTGTGAGTTGCTTTTGAGTGTCTTCAGAACAACAAACTGCTTCTCAAACACCAAATCTCTGCAGCAGCATAACAGCTTGGTGGAGAACAACAGCGGTAACCATCTCAGTACCCTCGCACAACAGCCAAGCAAGATAAACATCAACTTGATCTTTCGTTGACCCGGAGAGCCAAGGTAAATGACTATAGGGAATCAGTTGTCTCTTTCCATTTCAAGTCTTCATTCCTTTAGGGGGTCCATTCCAACTGACCGCTTGGGTAGGGGTTTGGTAGCAGCCCCGGCAAAATTGTCCCTTGAAATTATAAGTTCCTTATCGGGCTACCATAGCGACAAATGTTCTCAGTCTGATATGAATTGATTGGCAGATATTACAGCTCGCTTGGGGGAGCTCCAGGAAAAGATGCGGGAACCTCTGTCCTCATTTCCAAAACCCCCGGACCCCAAGCAACTGCTGATAAAGCGGGGCCCGGTGGTTGCGGAAGGCCTTCCCTAAACCTTTTGATCATGTGTTCTATATGACATCACGCTTCCCCACCATGTCCCAGTTGTTAGTTATGCCCCATGGGAGGGCTAGTAGGGCGATAATACGACATAGGCAGAGTAGCCCTGGTTCTGTTCCCTCAGAGGCCTCATCCATCATCACATCATTTTATTTAATTTATATTTGGTCTTTGTATATGTTCCCGTGAGTGGAACTGGAGTGGAACTTTTATCACAAGAGGTGAATGAACTACAAGCACAAGTTCGTGACAATTCTGATTTTGAGAAGGCCATGATGTACTCTGATGATGTATTTGACAGTGATGAAGAAGCTAAACGACCGAAATTAGACATGAAATTGACAACTTTGTGATTTCTATGTGATACATATAAACTTCATTAAACATTATAAGAAAACATTTGTGATAAACAAACATAATTTTAACTAAACAATTGTTCTGTTACACTTTTGTTATTTTTGAAGTGGGGTAAGAGCTAGGTGCGGAGGGCGCAGATGATATGTACGGTTTAGTACGGTCTATACCGGTTTTTAGCTTTTCGCATTGTAAAAATTGTTCCCCTTAGATAAATTTACACCATTTGTAAGTCAAATACGTTTTGGCGGCACTTTGCACAATGCAAAGTGATTTCCCAAAATATAGGTCCTCTTTATGCCCCCACAGTGTAAGTTTGTGTTTTATATGAAGTTATGATATGATTACTTTGCATTATGAAAGTCCCAATCCTGTATTCCCTCTTTAAGATTAAATTTTGTCGTGTTCTAAAGGTTGTGATGTCACGTTAAATTTTGCTATTTGTTTAAGAGAGCGATTATCCCAAGGTATATATGTACTAGAGGAAGAAAAAAACCAAATAGTGTTTTAATAATGTTTTTGTGGATTTTAATTCCAATTGATGTACTCAATTGCGTTTTATAATGGAAACACAGTGTGCAAGAAAAGGTCTTCTCTAACGCGCGTTTGCACATCTTTATCTGTTGTTTTAAAGAATAAATATCAGCGAATTGTCAAGACGTCTGCTCTCGACTAGCCTTGATGATGTTTCAACTTTCACCCTTTCTGCCAAGGCTAAGAATGATATGTCTGTGCCTGGGAAGTTTGGAGATCTGCTTATCAGAAAAAGAGGATTTGCCCTGGCACGACAAGAACAAAAACAAAGAGAGGACCAAGAGTACATGCTCGAGAAATGGATGGAAGAAACTCAGTACCTCTACAGCCATTTTGGCTCTCCGGGGCGACGTAATAAATAAAAGAGAAAACAAACATTAAGGCTTTGTTGTAACAACAATTAAGACTGTGTGTCAGAACTGTGTAGTCTATGGACTATTGATGTAATGCTGTTAACTGAGCACTTTGTGAAAATAAACACTAAAAGAATAATAACTTTGTGAGTTGCTTTTGAGTGTCTTCCAAACAACGAACTGCTTCTCAAACAACTCCGCAGCAACAAAACAGATTGGTGGAGAAACACAGCGGTTACCATCTCAGTACCCTCTCACAACAGCCAGTCGAGATAAACATCAACTTGATCAAGGAATGATTATTCATGTTAGCAACAGACCAACAGTGTCTGGCCACAGAAGAGGAAGCGCTATAAGGTATGTTCCCCATTTTCGAGAGTTTGTCCTGTTAGAGACAAGGAGACCAGTTCCATGGAAGACACCTTTGCAAGGCATTGTCCAGAATTTGCAACAAGTGCCGAAAATATGGTAACTATGCCAAGTATGGTACGTAGATCAACAAAACTACATGAACACAAAACCTCCACAAATTCTTGGACACTGAACATGTTTCAACCATTCAATCATACAATTAACACAATTAAAAGAAGCTGAAAAATCAAAAACATTTCGCATGACTGAATGTTTTAATAAAACAATAAGAGAAACATTTCGACCTTATAGAAGAATGTAAAAACGTGAAGTCAATAATAGATGTCTTTAGAACTGAGCAACAAAAATCAAGCAATGAAAAAAAACTTTATAACTTTATAATGAAACAAAAGCAGATTTGCAGAAACTAATGTGCAGCTATTTGTGTAAAGAGATGATCTACAACGAGGAAAGAACAAGACAAAATCAAGACAGACGGCTCAACATGCCCTTCTTCTGTCCAGGATGTCAGAGTAGTGAGCATCATCATGTCGGCCAATGTCCAGCACTCGGTCTTGCACAATGCTTAATCTTGTAAACATTTCAGTGCATTCTGCATGAATAATCAATGTTCATTTTTACTTTAATTTTGAACAAATTTGTTAAATGAAAAGTTTTGTGAGTTTTCTGATAGAATTAATGACTTTCACTTTTTAACATTGGGGACCAAAGTAAACTGGGAAGGGGGAAGTGTTATGCTCGCCATAAATGATATAATTTGTTGTAACCTTTTAACCCCTTAAGTCCTCATTCCTTAAGGGGGTCCATTCCAACTGACCGCTTGGGTAGGGGTTTGGTAACAGCCCCAGCAAAATTGTCCCTTGAAATTTTAAGTTCCTTATCGGGCCACCATAGCGAGAAATGTTTTCTGTCTGATATGAATTGATCGGCAGATATTACAGCTCGCTGGGAGAAGCTCCAGGTAAAGATGCTGGAACCTCTGTCCTTATTTCCAAACCCCCAGGACCCCAAGCAACTGCTGACAGAGCGGGGCCTGGTGGTTGCAGAAGGCCTTCCCTAAACCTTTTGATCATGTGTTCTATATGACATCACGCCTCCACACCATGCCCCAGTTGTTAGTTATGCCCCATGGGAGGGCTGGTAGGGCGATTATACGACATAGGCAGAGTAGCCCTGGTTCTGTTCCCTCAGAGGCCTTGTCCATCATCACATCATTTTATTTAATTTATATTTTGTCTTTGGATATGTTCCCGTCAGTGGAACTGGAGTGGAACTTTTATCACAAGAGGTGAATGAACTACAATTCTGATTTTGAGAAGGCCATGATGTACTCTGATGATGTATTTGACAGTGATGAAGAAGCTAAACGACCGAAATTAGACATGAAATAGACAACTTTGTAATATCTATGTGATACATATAAACTTCATTGAATACAAATTTTTAAAGTAAAATTCATTTTAATTATCAAATACTTACCTGCTATCTCTTAGCTACTACCTTTTCAAGGTGGGTTTATTCATCCGGAAAATCAAGCTGGAAACCCTCCACCTCTATAATGAAAACCAGATCAGGTTAAGCATAGTACAATGTAACCTAACCGGAAATAAAGAACCACAACTCATCTTCTTTTCCAGACACGGCCATGCATACACGCCAATTTTTGGCTCAGGATTGAAATTCTATTTTCTGTCTTTTTTTCATGGTTTTTTGGGTTATTTGAAGGATAAATTGGATTATTTATCTTTCTACGTTCATTCAGTTTATTTCATGTGTATTTTATTGCAATAATTGTTTGTTTTATGCAATTGCCGGTTTTTTTGTAGCTTGCTCATGTACATGAGCACGTGCATTTTGTGATTCTTCTGCAATGGGCAATTGAGAAGATTTGTACAGTTTACATTGTGTACATAATTTATTTCAACAATACTGTTTTATAACAATTGCTTATCTGTTTATAGGTTCTTTTCTTTTCTTTATATACAGAATTAAGAAATTTACAAGCGCGAGGTTCATGTGGGCATATCAAGGCAATGTGGGATACCCACAAGACTTGCCTTGAATGTGCCCATTGCACAATGGACAATAAATGCGCAGTTTGTGGCTTATGATCAGATAACATTTGGCAGAAAGCTCTCAGTCGTAGAACATACCCGAGTCGCAAACGGATGGATGAATTTGGCAGATGATGATTACCCGGTGACTTTACCGTTCAAGAAAGATGACCAGTTGGATCGTCAGTCACCGGGTTCCGAGCAAAAGGTTAACCAAAACGGGCTTATTGCTGATAGTCGGTCAACGTCAGACCATATGGTTTTCAGTATAGAGGTGGACGGTTCCCAGCTTGATTTTCCGGATGAATAAACCTACCTTGGAAAGGTAGTAGCTAAGAGATAGCAGGTTACGTATTTATGATATTAAAATTATAACAAAACATTAGTGATAAACAAACATAATTTTAACTTAACAATTGTGCTGTTAGACTTTTGTAATTTTTGAAGTGGGGTTAGAGCTAGGTGCAGAGAGCACAGCAGCGTTTTTTTCCCTTCTTTGAACGGGTCCGGTAAACGGCCCTGTTCCCAATCGGGACCGGACCTGGTCCCAAAATCGCCGACGGACCCTTCCCAAATTAGAAAACGGTCTTTTCCCAAATAGTTTATATAAAAACGGCCTCGTATCGATTCGAAAATCCCAAATAGACTATCTTTTTTGTCTCAAAACGACTTCAGAAGTTAGTAAACAAGTATGAAAAGGAAACGGTTGTTGTTGTAGTTGTTCATTTAGAATGAGGCCGACGCAACTTCCGATAGGTGGAGCCACCTAGTTACCAAGTTGACTGTTCCCCGGCCGGCATACATAATGCGGCATTATTGAATGCTGGCGGGGAAACAGTCAACCAAATAAGGCAATAGTAGTAAAATTGACCTTGTTTTGTACGCTTCGATAACAATGTTTCACATGTTCGTGACAGTTGTTTATTGAACGTTCTCGTTAAATACAGATTCAATATACAAAATAAAACCCTTATCCGAAAAGAATGATAGATATTTCGAAATGCCGACTTTGACAAAATATTTTCCCGGGTTTTGGTTTTATTCGTAGCGACGTCTTTACGTAGTAAACAAACCCAAATATGGAAATCCGAAATCTCGTTTTACTCTTCAAATACTCGCGGCGAAGTTAAATAGTCAACTACTTCCGACGATTTTGCACACTCGCATCGTGGTTTTTATATAAATAGCCAGAAAATGAGTCACAATTCAAAATACTACTTGAAGAAAGTGAACAAAACGAAATCAGCCAAGCATAAAAGTCTTGTAATAAGCACGTCACCCTTTGACACAATGTTTTCCACCTAAATTTCTGTTTTCCATTATAACAATGGTCATCTGCTGGTCCTTTTAATTTAGACAAGTTATCTCAAATTGCCACACAAAGTAATTGTTTAATTGGGCTTTATGCCATTTTAAACAATTTTCAGTTATATTGCGGCAATACCCATTAATTCTATCTGGAAAACCAGTTCTTATTTTTTTTTTAAATAAACTGGTATTTGTTATACAGACTTATGATCTACCCTATCCCAGAATGCCATTGATAGTGTATAAAAGCATTGTTTACTACATAAAATAGATTCCAGTTGATGTATTTGTATGATTTTTGATATTTCCCAATTTGATGGATTTCACGACGCGAAAATTCCCAATTTGAAGGATTTCGCGACTCAAAAATTCCCAATTTCTAGGGGACAGGACCTGTTCCCAAACAGGTGAAAAAAAACGCTGTGCTCTTGTTAGGAATTTCTCATTATTGTGTTCCTCTGT
>VMBQ01001592.1:90009-106849 GCA_007657795.1 Dreissena rostriformis
AGTTATTACGATAAGATTAGTGCTCGATGCACACGATTTACATATGTTCAGGGGGATATCCCTGTACCGATTGGATGTCAAATCGAGGCATACGCGGAAACCCCACAATTCAGTTTATGTAGTTTGTTTACTTCCGGAGAATGGTGAATGCTGTGTTCACGAATTTCTGAAACACATGTATCGTCGAAATTGGGCAGAAAATTATAGTTTTTGTAAGTAATATACTGACTACTGACTAAAGTAGTAAAAGTGGAATGATTGATCGTTTTAGGTGTCCTGCTTTTTGGTCAAATTTCCCATCAATTGTTTATGGAATGTCCCGATTTGGACCTGAAAAATTCTGGCATGTATGGCCAAGGGTTAAAAGGACCACCTGTTGAGACATTGCTGTAATTGCTGTAAATATGGCATCCAGACTCCAGTGGGGCAAATAAAATCACCTAAAAAGCAAAATTATTTTTTGTGTTTAAAAGGACTGCTCCTTAGTTTGAATTTCAATTTCCTGCTAAAGACTCTCAATGGAATTCTACCTGTTTCCTGCTCACTGATATGTCAGCTGTTGTAATTTAAAGGATAATGACAATTTCTCTTTCTCTGTAAAAATGTATGAGCTTGAAATATGGATTTGGGATAATGGGATTATTAAAAACCTTTGAAACACCAGAATTATAAAAATGTTTAACTGTTAAAGCAGCAATCCAGAATTATTTACCTAAAATCAAATTGTGCGGAAATCATTTTAAAATGAACTTCTAACCAATTTAAACACATTTGTGTAACATTTTTCTACAAATTGGTATATATAATCCTTTTCCTGGTGTATCTACGGTTCTGTTTAACAGACCCATTTCCAAAGCAAAATGGTAAAAACAATTAACCATTTGCAAAACAATTCCCAATTTCCAAAAAAACAAACTATAATGGAAGTCAAAGCAAGATCATATTAAAATGACCATCATTTTTGCCTGGAAAGAGGTCTGGTACTTTTACTCTGATCTTCCGCATAAAGCCCTTTATTATATACCTACTTTATGTTCCCAAAAAATACAAGCTGTATCAATCGGTAAAATACAACTGCACAGAAATAATTCCTGTATTATGCTACTCGCTAGTTTTCCAATTCCGTATTACCATACTAGCCGGACTACTTTTAATGACGTCACTTTGAATGCAAAAAATTATAAGAGCATTCTAGGTTAATAATGAACACTAAAACTCATTTTTTTAACTTAAATGATTGAAAGTTGTATATAATAAAAGGAATATTACGCAAGTCAATTGTTACAAGTGTTTGTATCAGTCTCGTAACTTGTGTTATTTCGTATCACACCCGAGGCTCCGCCTCTCGTGAGATACTTTATCACACAAGCCACTCGACTAATACAAACACATGGAACAATTGACTAGCATAATATTCCGTATTTATCAATAAATGAAAGTTTTATTAAATGCTTACACAAATTTTCAAGTTATGCTTCACACAGGAAAATTGCAGTATGTAGATATGTTATGCATAAACAAGAGATGTGTCTGACAGAAACACAATGCCCCCAACTGCGCCGCTTTGATTTTTTTTTTTTTTTTACCTTTGACCTTGAAGGATGACCTTGACCTTGACCTTTCACCACTCAAAATGTGCAGCTCCGTGAGATGCACATGCATGCCAAATATCAAGTTGATATGATCAATATTGCAAAAGTTATGATCAAACTTTAAGATAGGTTTAAGTTTTGGACAGACAGACAGACAGACAGACAGACAGGCCAAAAACAATATACCCCCCTTTTTTTTAAATGGGGCATAAAAACAATAAGCAAACAATATCTCTAAAAATACAAAAGAAAGAGTTATGGTGCTTGAACCTTGTACTTCCTCAATGTCCTTTATTAATGTACACAATTTAATTTTAATCCCTTCAAAGCTTATTAATTTATGCCTTAAATTGGTGCGTAAAAAATAACAAAGGGCAATTAGTCTGTAAATACTGATGACAAATTCATGGTCCCTTTGCAGCATTCCTAAAGCCATCTACCATTATATGAAGTTTCATTTGAATAATACATGCAGATATGTTCCACGCAAGAAACAGACTTTACTACAAAAACTAACTAAACAGCAATAACTTTAATATACCGATAAGAAAATTGTGGTTCTTGTATTCTGCACTTCATCTTAATTCAACCTGTGCATGTATAAATCTTTATCTAAATATCTTCAGTACTAAGGGAGTTATGCTCTGTACAAAAACATTAACTAAAGGGCAATAACTCTGTAAATCCTGAAAAGAGTTATTGGTTCCTGCATTCCAAACTTTCTCTTAAGGTCCTCTATCAGTATATGAAGTTCCATTTTAGTACCTACAATATTTCCTGACCAAAGCTCTCCACAAGAAGAAGAACAGACTGATGGATGGAAGAACAGACAGAAGGACGGACGATGTGATTACTATATACATCCTTTCAGAGACATAAAAATAACAATCATATTGCATTTATAAAAAGACAGCAAAAAATCACAAAACTTACGGTAACAAACGCTTAAATGACCTTCCCATTTATGGATAGTGAACTATACATTTCCATTCAAGGCAAGATTGTTTTATTTCATTTTTAAATCCAAGTTTGTCACAAAACACTGTCACCACTTTTGCATTGTACTAAATTCTTCCACATTTATTTCGACAAAAGTTCCTTGTCAATGAAGTGAGGTGGAATTAAACAGAGCTGTTTAATGTTACTGGATAATTCATGAACTCAATTCCAAACGTGTCAATTATTGCTGATCAATTTGTTGATTAAAGGTATCAGACTGAACACAAAATTGGTAAGCAATTGCATACAGTGTGTTTAACTTAAAACAAAATACAGTCTTTCAAAATAAACAATTCTGAAAACTCTTGAGAATAGCAAAGGTCATACATAAAATGTATTACCAATAAAAATGTAAAAATATTTAATAGGTGTATAAAGAAGCATAAAGAAGTGAGAATTTTGTTTATTGTTATTTAAAAATTATATCTAACGGATTAACTCAAACATAATTTTACTTGAATTGAAATTATTCAAATATGATTAAATCTTGTCTAGTCTAAAACTCGTAATTCCATATTTTCTTTTAAAAGTGTATACAACCCCATTAAAGAAAACCTTTGCACTTTGCTGCTGAATTTACAGGTAGTCTTTACTTGTAGAACATACTATTATATAGATATGATACATGATATGCCATTGTTTAAACTCATCTAATATCAAAGATAATAATCTTGTTAACAATGTGAACAATTAAAATATTTCAGCTTAAGAACTCTGTCGTTTACGAAGGGCCAGATTAGTAATATGAATACAGTTTACATTAAAATTTCTGCTTTTTCCAAAATATAGGTATTGGATTCTTTGGCTATTTTCATGTGGTTCAGTTTTTGGTTATTTAGCATTTTTGTTTTACTTTATAACTTAAAAAAGGTAACACTTTAAATCCTGTATAATGATTGGCATTTACTTAAAACACATTTTGTTACTTGAAAATCAAATTCAATTATAGTAAAAATTTAAAAGGAATGTCAAAAACTAAAACATGGATATGCATATATGAAATAAGCCTCTTTCTGTGAAATGGGGGTTTAATGCATGTGCGTAAAGTGTCATCCCAGATTAGCCTGTGCAGTCCACACAGGCTTATCAGGGACTACACTTTTCGCTTGAACTTGATTTTTTGCTAAGAAGAGACTTTCTTAAACAAAAAATATCAAAAAAGCAGAAAGTTTTGTCCTTGATTAGCCTGTGTGGACTGCACAGGCTTATCTGGAACGACACTTTACGCACATGCATTAAACCCTCTTTTTACAGAGCGAGGCTCAAATGATTTATTTACAACAACATTACTGCTGATTCATGATTTATCCCTTTGCATGCTGGGAAATTTGTCGTCTGCTAAAATGTTGTCTGCTGAATTTATAAAATTAGCATTTTCTTTGATTTTTTTCAAAGAATACTATCAGAATAGCAAACAGTTTGGATCCTGATGAGATGCCACGTTCTGTGGCGTCTCATCTGGATCAAAACTGTTTGCAAAGGCCTTCAAAATCCGGTTCCAGCGCTCAAAGGGTTATTGGTTGTTCAGTATGCATGGAGAAATATGTGCCATCTCTTACACTTAAAAGCTTTATCATTTACATTTATTACAAAGAAATCCCCAGTCAAGTTTGACAAGATCTATGTACATGTAAAAAAAAGTTTGTAACCGCTGTAGTTTTATAAATACTTTTTTTAAAACAATTAAATTGTACAGAATTCACGTTAATGTTTATCTTCAACAAACTTCATACTTGTTTGACAATTCAAAATGATTTTAGTAAACTAATAAGGTTTTTGGTTATTCATTGTGGTTAGCGACCATGGCAGTAACCTATTTTTTGAAAAAATACTTATAGATCTAAATGTAAGCTACCTACTTTAATTAAAACCTGGATACAAAATAATTATTTTTTTTAAAACACATCTATTTAAGCAACATAAAAATGCCTATCAACACACACAAAAAGTCTTATACAGCGGGGATGGATCTAACATTAGGCCGGGCCCCTTAAATTGTGATGTTATAAGGAAACTCATATTTCCTTGGCAAAAGCAGTACTGAAAGAAAAAGATGGGCAACCATGACCAAAATTCCTGATTCAGTATTTTTACATTTATTAAACTTTTCAGAGTTATGTGAGAAAGGTTTAGAATTATCTTTTAATATTTATAATTGTTTTTCATGTATAAATAATTATACAAAATGTTTGTGTTTAATAGACATGTTAAATTTTACCCTGAGGATGAACTATAACAGTCTTTCTTTTTGGGATCTATGACAAAAATAATAGTGAACATGGTTAATTTGCCAGTCTAAATAAGGACCTATGTATAAAACCAAGTAGGTAATAACAAACCTTTAGAGCAAATAATTAACAACCTAACAATACACTTAAGCTCTGCAGGACATGCTTTTATTACGTTGTGATTGCTTTATAAACAGCACGGAAACATCATTTTCTGTCAGTTCTTGCAAAGGTATGCCAAACAAACAGCCCTCTCATTGTTAAATTAACATCAATTAGCTAATCATATTCACAGATGTACCACTAATTATAATACCCACTCAACTAATGCTTCCTGAACACTATGCCTCCAAGGGAAAAGACAACTCTTACAAGATGCAGAAGCAGAGTTGTCATTCTTAAGGCAATGTTTATTTATTTTATATCATTCACATTATTTTCTGGTAGGGTGGAATAAATTATGTGTATTAAAAGACAAAATCAACGTTTTTAAAGATTTAATCACAACATCATTTCCGTTAGCTTGGTTTCTGAATAATAATTTTAAATGATACACTTGTCTTATCAAATATAAACAAACATGCTTTTTAAATATTTACATATTATTTAGATTTTGATAAATTATTGTAGTCAAAAGCAGGTCTATCCAGAAATATAGGATTGGTTATTTTATCTGGATTCGGTCTATAAAATCTCTAAAATAATCTCTATAAAATGCAAGAAGTGACACAAATAATCAATTTAAATAACATTTACAACAGCTTTCTTCTTTAAATATATCTAACTTTCCATGTAAATCTGTCAACCACAAAATTTCACGTGGACCAATCATTATAATGAAATTCTTAGTATTAGCAGCTATTGTTTTCTTCAGTATTTCTCTGATTTCACCAGTAATATTGAAAGCTAATATAAACTTTAAGTGTTGTTTTTTCTCCAATATAATGTCAGACATGGTCAAAAAAGAGAGAAAGGAAGTGTCATTTGACATTATGTAAGTGTTACATAATGTAAAATGAGTTTTAAATGACACTTCCTGTAACTCTTTCCCACCATTTCTGCTATTATATTGGAGAGAAAAAAAACACTTGTATAGTACATAATTATTAAAAACAACACATGTCTAGTACGTATAAAAGACAATATCCACTTACGTAAATGGCATTAATAGATCTTCCCGTGGCAAACCGTACCAATCTAAATCCTCATGTTTGAATTTCTCCACATATGAGCCTTAAAATGGTCTCCATTTCGTTCTGTGGTATCTCAAACTACCGCTATATCAAATCTTCCTGCGAGGCAATGCAAACAATCTTGCTCGTCTTCTAATCACGAGTAAATAACAGCTTTCATTATATATGGAATTATTTCGCTGTTATTAAGACACACGGTGACAGCTTGGTAGTACAGTCACAGATGGGCCCAAAAGTAAATGAGTCACGCTCTGAGAAAAGGGGGTTTAATGCGTGTGCATAAAGTGTTGTCCCAGATTAGCGTGTGCAGTCTAATGAAAAATATCATTAAAGCAGACTGCACAGGCTAAACTGGGACGACCCTTTGAGCACATGCATTAAACCCCCTTTTCTCAGAGCGCGTCTAAAATGTTATCTTCAATTTTATGGAGAACAAATTGCCTTAACCTGTGAGTATTAAGATAATATAAGAAGCAAATAAATGTTATAGACAAATTACCATTCAAAATCAATAAGCAAACTATTAAATGAATGTATTACAATGGGGCACATTCAAAGAAACAAACACAATGATTTATCATTTTATATCATTTTAACAGCGCAACCACTAAATTATCTTACCATGTCATTCTGTCACATAAATCCAAACTTTCCCCAACAATAATAGGTAAGAAAATACAATTGTGTCGCCTTCTGAGAAAACTGGGCATAATGCATGTGCGTTAAGTGTCATCCCAGATTAGCCTGTGCAGTCCGGGCAGGCTAATCAGGGACGACACTTTCTGGCTTAACTGGATTTTTGCTAAGAAGAGACATCATTTAAACGAAAAAATCCATAAAAGCGCAAATTGTCGTCCCTGATAAGCCTGTGCACAGGCTAATCTGGGATGACAATTTACGCAAAAGCATTATGCCCAGTTTTCTCAGAACACAACACAAATTATCTTACCATGTCATTCTGGCACATAAATCCAAACTTTCACTAACAATAATAGGTAAGAAAATACAATAAAAGGTAAGAAAATATACTATATTTTAACCCGAGGCTCAAAATGTATTTGCAATTCCAGACTCAACATGCAAGACAACTGATGCCATATGGATAATAAAATAAACTTCCCTTGTAAATATGTAAGTGGAAATGAAGTGAAAGATGCAAAACATTTGCTTTTGGAGAGTGCACAAATGTGATATAAATGAGAGTTTCATAAGACAGGAATCTGGATTTCTGGTGCGTGGTAAAAATACCTGAGGTAAAAATGCCAGAGGTAAAAATACTAGAGGTAAAAATACTAGAGGTAAAAATGCCAGAGGTAAAAATGCCAGAAGTAAAGTGGAAAAAAAAAATAGGTAAAAATGACATAGGTAAAAATGACAGATGTTTAATATATCCTTGGCGAAATGTTGTTCATGATTTCATGAACACTTCAAGCCAATCAGGAACTGTTCATGAACCATTCTCAAAAAGTTCCTGATCTTGGTTCATGAACTTTTGGACATGAACTGTTCTTAAGACACGTTCATGAACAGTTTATGAATTTTTGTTGAACACTTCAAAGTTCATGAACAGTTCTTCATCTAACCATAAATACTTAGTGATGAACATTTCATGAACAATTATTTCTGATGACTTTTCTGAAAAAGACTTTGAGGATCCATCATGAATAATTCATGAATTCCTTTGTGCTAGATGTTTCATAAATATTTTTTAAGTAATATTGAAATGTCTAGCATACTAATCTTGTAGATTTGTGAAACCTGTGAAGTTAGTATGAATATGCATAGTATTTTCACCACTGTAAGTAAGAGTTTTTGACCTGTTCTAGAGGATTTTAAGAACATTTGTACAAGAACTGTTCAAGAACTGCCTTCAGGAACAGTTCAATAACTTTTTAAGGACCTTTCCTGTTCTTGAATTATTCTTAAACTATTCTTGAACACTTTAAGAACTTTTTTGAACAACATATTTCCTTCTGATGTTCTTAAACAGGTCTACACAATGTTTTTGAACATATGATGGACTTTTTAAGAATCCAATATGTTCTTAAAAGGATCTGTCATTGTTCTTGGAAGAATTAAAAGAACAGTTTAAGAACGTTTTAAGGACATCTTATTTCAAGAACAGTTTAAGATGATATCAAGAACTCAAACATGTACATTGCATTGCTGTTTTTACAAAGGAAGAATATTGTGTGCACAGGAAGTTGAAACAGAAGGCACATGGTTTATGTTATATTTGGAAATGTAAGTCTTTAATAAATTACCGGCTAAACTGATCAGCCATTGGTTCCATTTCAAGTTCTTTGGCACTGTAAGTGTAACCATTTCAGGGAAACCACTGATTAGTAAATGATTCTTGAACTGAAAATGAGACTATTCATGATCTTTTCAATACATGAATTATTCATGAACATATAGTGCAAAGTTGTATTATGAAATTTAAAGAGTATTATCAAACCACTTGTATCTCAGTTAGTGTTATATTCAAATTATTGTTATATGTTGCTATCAATATGTTAAGTGCTAATACAAGACTTGTTTCTTCTTACCCTGACCTGTTTGTTGAGCTTTGGTAACACTTATGATAACCTTTGCATAAATTGACAAATTCTTGTTCATGAATAGTTCATGAACACTTCATGCCACCTCAGTTCATGAACTCTTGAAGAACTATGGTTCATGAACTATTCACTGACAGTCCGTGAACAGGAAATGAGCCATTGACGAATAGAAGGAAAATGTTCATGAACTGTTCATGAACAGCAAAACCCTGAAGAACTTTTCAAGAATTGTGTTGTTCATGAATAGTTCATGAACACTTCATGCCACTAGGGTTCATGAATAGTTCATGAACACTTCATGCCATAAGGGTTCAAGAACAGTTCATGAACACTTCATGCCATTAGGTTTCAAGAATATTTCATGAACACTTCATGCCATTAGTGTTCATGAACAGTTCATGAACTAAAATTTCAAGAACATTTCACAGACGTGGCTCATTTTCTGTTCACTGACTATTCGTGAACAATTCATGAACTCAGTTCACGAACAGTTCATGAACAGTTCACGAATTATTCGTGAACTGCAGAACAACATTTCGCAGGGGATAGTTAAATAGAGTTTTGAGCATTTAAAAAAAAAAAGATATTGAGTATTGGAGGAATAACATTCTATGCTTATGTTACTGATGACATTTTTTCAAATGAATAAACTATATTTATTATAATGGTCTCACTTATAAATTTAGTTTTAAACTTAATGTAATTTTGTTGTTTTGTACTTTATTCATTATGTTAATTGAGCAATAATCAATAGGATATTAAATATTGGATATATTGGATACTTAGAGTCAATAACATTGACTTATTAGTAACAAACGCAAAGAATGTAATTCCTACAATACTCGATATCCTTAAAAAATATTGCTAAAAACTCTTTTTTAGCAACATAAGTTATAACGTCTGGCATTTTTACCTCTGACATTTTTACCTATGTCATTTTTACCACTTTACTTTTGGCATTTTTACCTCTGGCATTTTTACCACTGACATTTTTACCTATGGCATTTTTACCTCTGGCATTTTTCCTTACATTCAGATTTTTTTGTAATGATGAAGTATGCATAAGTGGTTTAATTGAGGCTGAGGGTTGCTTTTTGATGGCATGCATGCTGAATGCTCACATCTACTGTTCATACAATTGCAAAAGATTTACTTTTTTAAATCCCCAAAATTACAACTATTTGGAGTCTTTTTAGCAAAGAATAATACGAGTCCATTGACTTCCTTATTATGAAATGTTACATGGACACCTCGTTGAGATTGCGATTAAACTAAAGAATGATACCACAAACAGTTTATTTTCATACCCATAAATCCATTGTAGGTGGAAGGTGCCATTTTTATGTTGTTTTTATTTCAGTATTTATTAAATAAATTATGTCATCTCTTACAAAACTCATCATGATTAATGCTATACAGAAATTCTTAAAATTTACAATTATTCATTATTTTATCCTTAAGATTGATTTAGGCATTGTTAAAAATATAACTAAACAAAAATTAAGAGAAAATATTAGACCTTAATAATATTAAATTCTATTCACAATTGTGAAATAACTTACATAAATGGCATTTATTCCGTCTCTTGATTTAAAATCCTCATTTACAAACTTTGGCATATTTTTATTATGAATACGCAAAAATCATTCATAATTTGCAAACAATGCAATCAGTCACCAGTGACTGAACGCTTGCAATTTTCCTTTTATCTTTCAGTCTCAAGTGGCTCAAAGGCCATATCAGCTGACCTGATCAGTTACAAATATAGTCTATTGTGACCCTTTAATCATTCACGTAACAAAAACACTTATTCGTCGGCAAAAATACTATTTGATTTAAAACAACAAATATCTTTAAAAATAAACTGTTTGCACCAAATGCAAGCATGGGTGGTGCTAAATTTTCCCTTCCTTTCTCAAAATTGAATTTCTAGTTTTCTAGTTGAACTGTTTTTTTTATTGGAAAGTGTGTGTGGTTGGTAGGGGGCAGAATGATGAAAGAGACAAAAAAAGTATTCTGGTTATTTTTTTTTCAGTCCTTCGTATTTCAAAGACATATTTTTTTCAATTGATTACATTACATTTCATTAAATAATAACATATTTATTAACCATATTTAACCATGTTGATCCACGATAAAATTCCTGCCTGTTTGCAATGGTCGGTTACTTACCAGTAAACCATGCAATGTCCATATTCACAAAGCTTCTTAAAATTAAGAAATATCATTAAATTCATAAAATTGCTCATGTCTCTGGCAGAAACAAATAAACATATTTGTTAACATTTCTGTAAAATGCATTCAGATTTTTAAATGCTGTGATTTTGTACAATTAACTATTAAATGAAAAATAAATGGCCTATTTCGTAAAATGTCTAGATCTATGATGGCGCATTGTTTTTCTTCAAATTATTATAATGAATGTAACATGCAGCAAATTCAATGAAAATCTGGTCAATTTGTTGTGGCCTTAAGTTTAATAGTTTCCATGTTTTGTTCATGTATTAAATTTTATTGTTCATATAAATTCTACGCTCTCTGAAGCGCTCATCTGAGTTCAATATAGTAAGGGATGAAACTCAAAAATCTCTTTATGTGTCGTGTTTTGAGAAAACTGGGCATAAAGCATGTGCGTAAAGTGTTGTCCCAGATCAGGCTAATCTGGGACGACACTTTACGCACATGCATTATGCCCAGTTTTCTCAGAACGCGACACATATCAGGAGAGAAATTTTTGTTCTTATCCACTACTTTTATAACTGAACACCATCTTGAAGCATAAAATGATTAACACTGGTATCACCACCTTTGCATGCTCAATGAAATGAATCGGGGATTTGAACCGGTTTGTGGGCTTGCCGATCCTCACTCTTACCCCAGAATAAATCATGAACTTGAACTATCTTAATCAAATGTACCAATGCAGACATAAATTGAAAACATTAATGCCAAAATGTGACGTCTGAATTGAATGCTACACACAAATTGTTGAGGGCCTTGACCTGGTGACCTAGTTTTTTACCCCACTTCACCCAGATTCAAACATGGCCTTGATATTTTCAAGATAAACATTCTGACCATGTTTTAATAAGATTGAGTGTTAATATGGGTTTTCTAAGATTTCACCTCGTGACTTACCGGCAATTTTTTGACACAAATGACCCAGATTCGAACTTGGCCTTGATATAATCAAGATAAATATTCCAACCAAGTTTTATCAAGATTGAGTTATAAATGTGGCCACTAGACTGGTAACAAGTTGTTTTTTTTAAAGATTCGCTCTTGTATGCTACTTTTTGGATTCAAGTGACCCAGATTCTAACTCAGCCTAGATATATTGTCAAGATAAAAATTCTGACAAAATTTCATAAAGATTGAGTAATAAATGTTTGTTTTAGAGTGGTATCAAGTCTAAAAAGTTTTACCAAGTGACCTAGTTTTTGAACGCACTTAACCCAGATTCAAAACGGCCTAGATATTGTCAAGATAAACATTATTATCAAGTTAAATCAAGATTGAGTCATAAATGTGACCTCTAGAGTGGTAACAAGGTTTTTGTAAGATTTGACCTGGTTTTTGGACACACTTTTCACAGATTCAAACTCAGCCTAGAAAATGTCAAGATAAACATTCTGTCCAAGTTTCATCAAGATTGGACGAAAAATGTGGCCTGTGGAGTGGTAATGAGCTACAAAATGACAACGCACATCGCGTCTGACATAAGCTTCATGTGCCGAACTAAGACAGTAGAAATGATGAGTAAGTTAATGGTAGGAATCATTCTACTCACTTGAACTGCAAGCCCCCATTTCTACTCGGACTCCCATGGTTCCCATGGTTGTGCTCCTGCTCGTCGGCAAATGCCACTCTCTTTTCATTGCCTTTTTTAACAACACTATCTGCATGAACTGCAGCGTCATGCTTGCCATTCTCACGGATAGCGTCGTCCAAAGTCAGGCTGTTAATTCTACTCCGGAACACAGTCTTCGGGGATATATAGCAATCGTAGACCTCGTCATCTCGAAGATCAAAAACCGGACCGGGTATAACCGGAAACCCTTCGTACCACCCGTGACTAAATGACGGGGATGTTCGGGGCATAGGGGACGTGCGAGGTGTTTGACTGGGGGTACGCCGCGGCAGAAGGGAGTACTGTTCCCGTAAAAAGAATTCCGGAAAATCCGGAAACACTGGTAGATCATCCATGATTTTCACTTATATATTTTTAACTTAAAATTGTTTACAAACCGATCAGTGAGTTAATTTTTTATTAATATATTAAGTTCTTTTCACACTGAAACATTAAGTTGTGTTTCCTGTAGTCAAGGTTACTAGTATTTACATATTTTGATGTGTTTAATTATTTAAGGTATCTTATGAGCAACCATTTCATTCATTTTGTGTTTGTTTTTCAGGCATCTGTTTAAAAAAAAAATGTACTAATTTACAGATAAAACAATCCTTTAAACAGAGAGGTCCAATAATCACAAATGTTCACGTTTAATTCCCTTCAGATCTAAAATTATTATCATAGTGGAAAAGTCACAACAACAGACTTTCCATAAATCTCAGAAATCCATATTTTCTACCGTTATTTATTACATGTAATGTTCAACATACTGAGTGTATTATTTTCTTGGATCTAACCACAAATCTATACAGAAGAGAATTGTTCAGACATGTGCTGGTATTCTCCCAAGTTTTCTAAGGAGAAATAAAATACCATGTTCAGCGCTGATTTCTGTCTTCTGTTTTTTAACGAAGTGGCTGCTCACTTGAAGAGAATAAACACCTTGCCAATATTTAATTAGGAATCAATCAAATACCATGTGTTTTGCCCATTATTGCTCTTTTGTTTCAGGATTTCCTACTCACTTTTGATTATACTATATGCATGTTCAGAACTTAAAATAACATTAAATGACTTCCCAATATATTCTAAAGCTGCTATAAATACCTTTATTGCGTAATGCAAATATACTTTTAATGAAGAATAGTTTGTGCAGTAAAAACATAACACTTAAACTGTGCATTATATGTAACTGATGTATGTTAATCACTACAAAATTACTTAATTAAAAACTGTTAAACAATTAAATGTTCAGCACAAAATGAACATAATTTGCGATATATATAAATTATTAATAAATTAATTGCTTATTTTTAACCATTAATATTAATCTTAAATAAATTACTTTGCTCTTTGTTTTATTAAATCCATTATATTTTGTAAAACTTTGCCATACAACATCAATTATTTAACACCAAGTCAAGAAAACAATTCATAGAACCTCATGAAAATGTCCTTTTTTCATAACACAGTTAAAACCCTAAGAATTATCATTTTCCAAGATTCAATGAAAGTTTCACACAAGCAGCAATATGATATGTTGTTAAAACCACTTGTTGCTATGATACATTGAGCCCATCTGTGTGCAGCATACATGTCCAAACATCTAAACACCATTGTAACCATATATTTCACAGGCCAGATGACAGGCGCATGTATTTGCTACCTACGTTTCACACCCGCCCAGGCCTTTGGCTGATGACAGCCATATTTATGACTTCACTCCGTAACTGCCTGGTGACTTGTCACCACATCTTAGAGGAGCTGTGACCAGTGTGTTTTGTTCTGCTTCAGACATTTGAGAATGTATTAAACCAGGTTTTTGTTCCTTCTTTATAACATACTGGAAAATGGCACTTTCACAAATGGGAAAATACTAAAAAAATCCAATTGCTGTCCGAAAAAATGCCAATTGAAGGTCCCCCCCCCCATGCAACATTTAGTTAATTTCCCTATGGAGCTCTAATTCTTGAACCTAAATAAATTTAATATTGAGAACTTGACAACACTTACCGTAATTATCCATTTTAAAGTATTTGTTAGCAAACAATCAAAATCAACACCAATATCCCAATTTAAAGAATTCACAATTTTAAATTTTCCTAATTTCAGGGTGTTTCCTGCAAATTTTTCCCACTTGGACTGGTACCGGTACTTTTCCCAATTGGGCAAAAAAAATCGCTGTAAACACCCTTCTTATGGTTCAGCTTCCACAACTACTAATATAAATTTGTCAGAGAAAATTCTGTTCATACATTATTTTCTAAGCCTTATTATAATGTTAATGTTTGCAATCTTCAAAATTATCATTGGGAATTTAAATTTAAAGTTGGCTATTAAAATCAAAATTGCATAAATATGAAAAATATGATTTACTTAATAAATGTTATATTTTTTTCTTCATTGGTACTGTACATACATGACTTACGATCACCATGATCATAACGACCGCAATAGCGGTAATAGATAATCCGATGATAAGAGATAACAAGCAAGACGTGCAAGCTGAATTTCGCTTGACATCATTTCTAATTATATATGAAGACACAATTGCATCATGGGAAATTCTTGGGTTAATTTTAAGTTCCACAAATATCTTGATTTATTATCCAATAAATAACGAGAGTAATCATGAAGGCGGAGGTAACCGATGGCGATACAACATTCTCAATTGATGTTGTGATTTCTTTTGTCAACTTTTAATATCATAGAGGATATTTGTTGGATTTCCCTATTATATTTTTTCCCTATTAAATATTTGTTCTATGATCACAAGTGAATTTAAATCAATATTCCATGAAATCCAACAAGTTTTCTTTTTATTTTATGCTTACAAATGCTTATTTTTTGTATTTTTGCTACAATAATGATGGCGTAATGTCATGAAAACGATGTCATTTAACAGTATAAATTTCAATGTTTGAAACAGTGAATTATCAGTTTTAATTCACTGTTTTTTCTCTATCAACTACCGAAAAGCATAAAATAAAATAAATTCATGATTATAATTATAACAATTTCTTTTTTTGGGGGGTTAATTTTTTCACCCGCATTTTGAAAATAAATCCTGTTTGGTAAGATTTTCGCGCTTAAATCACGTTCAGGTTTTTTAGCACATGCAACAAACACTTTGCTACCACTACCACATAGTATCACCATGTCACAGTGTGAGGTATTCAGCTTACATAGCCACATATGACAACTTCTTTTCACTACATGTACATGTGCAGTAGGAAATACATGCTATCATTACTAAAATTTAATATATACAGGATATTTGTTGGATTTGGTGAAATATCAATTTTAACTCATGAGTGATCATAGAAAATAAAAAATGTATATGATCACAAGTGAATTAAAATAGATATTCCACCGAATCCAACAAATTTTCTTTTGATTTAATGCTTACAAATGATTATTTTTGTATTTTTGCCGAAAAATAGTTAAAACAATGAAAATTA
The DNA here is from genome assembly GCA_007657795.1 of Dreissena rostriformis. Classification (NCBI taxonomy): domain Eukaryota; kingdom Metazoa; phylum Mollusca; class Bivalvia; order Myida; family Dreissenidae; genus Dreissena; species Dreissena rostriformis. Next base: position 105,894 of record VMBQ01001592.1, read on the forward strand.
TCTATAATTTTCACTGTTTATTTTCACTGTTTGAGACAGTGAATAATCAGTTTTAATTCGCTGATATTTCTCTAGAAACCACCGGAAAGCATAACTTAATGTCACTTTCAAAACCAACCTTTCAAAAGGCCTATTAAATTACTGATACAGCTGTTTCTTTTTTTGAGAGAGCAAATTTTCATTGCGAATACTGGCAAAACAGATGCTTTTTTATAACTGTATTTATATACTGCTGTATTAAAGTGATAGAGAACTCTTCTGATCTCCATAATACTAGCGCATACTGAACACGAAACATCTCATAATTGTACTATACCTCCTCTTAAAAAATTAACCATTACAAATACAACTTGTAAAGGCATGCATCAAAGTATTTGACTGATACCAAAATAATGTTCAGTTAGATTATACTTTTGAAGTCATCCAAAACTGTAAAAAAACAAGGGCTGTTTGTAAAACATGCATGCCCCCTATATGGGCTATAAGTTGTAGTGGCAGCCATTGTGTGAATACGTTTTTTGTCACTGTGAACAACAACAACGGTGGTGGTGGTGGTGGTGGTGGTGGTGGTGGTGGTGGTGGTGGTGGTGGTGGTGGTGGTGGTGGTGGTGGTGGTGGTGGTGGTGGTGGTGGTGGTGGTGGTGGTGGTGGTGGTGGTGGTGGTGGTGGTGGTGGTGGTGGTGGTGGTGGTGGTGGTGGTGGTGGTGGTGGTGGTGGTGGTGGTGGTGGTGGTGGTGGTGGTGGTGGTGGTGGTGGTGGTGGTGGTGGTGGTGGTGGTGGTGGTGGTGGTGGTGGTGGTGGTGGTGGTGGTGGTGGTGGTGGTGGTGGTGGTGGTGGTGGTGGTGGTGGTGGTGGTGGTGGTGGTGGTGGTGGTGGTGGTGGTGGTGGTGGTGGTGGTGGTGGTGGTGGTGGTGGTGGTGGTGGTGGTGGTGGTGGTGGTGGTGGTGGTGGTGGTG
>VMBQ01001592.1:108261-128696 GCA_007657795.1 Dreissena rostriformis
AATAGGGGTCACCTGCCGGTCATGACCAATGTCCCTATGAAGTTTCGTGATCCCAGGCGTAAGCGTTCTTGAGTTATCATCCGGAAACCATTTTCCTATTTCCAGTAACCGTGACCTTCACCTGTGACCTTGACCTTTGACCTAGTGACCTCAAAATAAATAGGGGTCATCTGCAAGTCATGATCAATGTTCCTATGAAGTTTCATGATCCTAGGCCTAAGCGTTCTTGAGTTATCATCGGGAAACCACCTGGTGGACGGACCGACAGACAGACCGACCGACAGACCGACATGTGCAAAGCAATATACCCCCTCTTCTTCGAAGGGGGGCATAATAAGTCAGGTTTTATTCGATATAAATATGACTTTGCCTTGTCATTGTATTTTTTACGCTACGCTGAATTCCAAAATGGCGGAAGAAAATTGCAGCTCAGCCTTCGTGTCAACCCACCACGCTCGAGCAGACAGCCATTTTCGATGATATCGGCGTGGTATAAACTTCGGGCCGTTTGCGATCTAAATTGCGATCAAATAGTATAAAACAATATCGTTGTTGTCCACTCGCGATTTTTTAATTTCTATTTATTTACTTTTTTTTATAAAAAAAAATGCATTTGGGGGGAAACTGACACGGTAGGTCGGGTAACCGGAAACAAACATGTTTTTTTGTTAGGCCTTAGGCCACAACAACTTGAAGTTCATTTCATCAGGATAAGCTCACTGATTTTTTATTTTTTTTGGGGGGGGGGGGGCTAAAGTTTCACAAAGAGCTCTGTGCTCGCAAATGATTTTGGTGGAACAATTTAATTGAACAGCAAATGATACGAGTTCAGAGTATTTATTTATTAAGTTTTTTACTTAGATGTCTCTATTACACATGCATAAATATAAGGTGACTTTGTTCAGCCTCTGTGTGCAGTTGTTTGATTAACAAGTACATAACCTTAGTAACTGTAAGCAAACATTGAATTAATGTGTGGAAGTAAGTTATGGTCCGTACATGAACAGAAGACTGAAAAAACAAGGCTTGTCACCATAGGATGACATATACCCCCTTTTTCCACATTTTTCTAAACCTAAACGCAAAGTGTTTTGCCACATTTTTTGAAACCTTAACGCAAAGTGTGAAGGAATTTCAGACGGACAGACAGACGGGCAGTGTAATCACTATATGCCCACCTTCGAGGGCATAAAAATCAATTTCATCATCCATAATGTTTAACAAATCATATTGTTTTAATGAGTGAATAAGACATATAGGTATAATCTGACAGATATTAACTAAATCATTGTTGTTTATTTGCATAAAACATATTTGTATAACAAACCTCTACACTATGACAATACAAACGTACAACACAATGACGGAACCTTTTACTTTGTTATACATATGGCGCTACTTTCAAGCACCAAAAGTGCATGATTGATTTTGATAAAATAAACATACCTGTACAGATACTCCAATTCAACTGGATGGTCAATAAAAAAAATAACAATAATGTATATGCATTCTAAACATCTGCACAATAAACTAAATTAAAAGTTAAACCTTTATCGGAAAACTACCTAACAGTTTAGTATTGAGAGAAAATGTTAAATTTTATTTGGTCAAAACAGATTAAATTTATCGATAAACACATTAATCAACCATGTATTTAATGCATGCAACTAAAGGTGTAAAAAGGTGGAAAAATAATGGTGGCCTGTATGATAATGTAATGATGCAGCAGGGCCAAAAAAAAACTTCTTTGAAGTAGCCGAATATCGGCTGCTTCCCCAACCGAAATAACCACTTTTTTCCCCAAATGGGACTCAAAAACTCCAANGTATCTGTAGAGTATCTGTACCTTCCTAACTTTGTGGCCACCCAATATAATTTATTTCATGTATCATCTCCTTTATCCAAATGAAATACAAATTTCTTATTTTCCCCAAATAAGAACAAATCACGGTATTTTTCCCCTAAAAAAAGGCTGAGGCCCCTTCCCCAAAAAGGGTGTTTTGGCCCTGTGCAGAAGTTTAAATGGGGATTACATGCATGACCTAAGTAAATGTTGGCACTTGTAAGCCACTTGTAAGGTTTTATTTTAGTTAAACTAGTTGATATCATGTTCCTTTCCAACATAATGAAAATTTACAAAGATTTCCACTTTCTGACTTTCAGCGCATACCGGTATAAGCTTTTGCCCGTAAATTAGGTAGCACCTATAATCATAAAAGGATAATTCTTACATCAAGTGGATAATTAAAGCTTCTTATAAATGTTTAGTTTGACAAAAAACTATGCATACAATCTTCCGAATTAATAAAAACTCCAAAATGTGCCTGACAAGTCATCATTCTCGCTATCTGCACCTAGTTTTACATTGTCCGAAAGTATGAATATCCGGATATAATAATAGTTCACCATTCTATCATTTTTACAGATAAGCGTGCGGACAAATTTCAATGAATACACATATTTCTTATTATTTTTACTATTACTTACCCATCTTCGGCATCCATATCAGCAGACGTGTACAATAACTAATTAATGCATGCCGTTGCTAGTTTGTGTTTTCATTAGCTTCGGTGCTTAAGTAAATTTCGGGAAGCAAAATCGCAAACGGCTACACAACACTAACTTCCATACTATTCCGTATTGTATAAAAGAAAAAATAATCTATTAACAGTTGGGTTATATTACGAATTTAACCTATATTTTTCTTACACACTATGACAAGAGATTCCACTTCGTTCTGTCTCCAAGAAGATTCGGTTGAGAAGGCGATCAAAACGGCGTACTATACCATCATCATTCTATTGATCGGTTTGGTCATTGAGCGGAAATGAGGGCCGACGACAGAGAGATGCTCCGCCAGTCATGTCTATTGTGGGCTGCTGAGAGTATATTTTGGTTCCCGTCGTACTATAATATTTTAGTACCACCACACAGTGACAGGGGCAGGTAATCCAGACTACTGAGAGTAGCTCATCCATGGTTGACCTCATCCTCAATGTATGCATTTTCCACCAGCCACTGAAGGGAAATGTATACGGTGAATCCCCCGACTTGGTATCATTTAAGAGGGGCTAGCAACAACAAGATTATAAATAAGTTGTCAGTGCTAGCTACATAAAACCTCCTAATAACCCCTCATGGCTGTGCCGGTTGAGGTTCAAACCTTTTGGCGGCCATCGTAGCCGGAGAGGCACGAGGGACAGAGATGATACGTAGCTGAGAACACTGCTGTACTATCCTTCTGTCTGTTAACTATAATGCTCTTTTTATTCTACTATTTTTCACTCTTTATCCTAATCCTCTCACCACCCGTAATAGTCAAGTTTGACTGCAGCGATGTACGATGTAGCTGTAGATGTAGAGAACCTGTAAGCCTGCAAGAGAAGCTGTATGGACAGGTGGAGACTCTAAAGAAGACCACCCGTTTCATCATTGCGTCCAGACTCCAATGGTCGCGGAAATCGAGAAGAAGAAGATTCTTATATAATTTATTTTACATTATGTCTACATTTATGATCACCTTATTATTGCAGTAACTTCGGCGATAAAATTGTTCACGGTGTGGTAATGGACGCAATAATAACATACACAGTGGTGGACGGTGGATCAAAGAAAATGTAAACAAAACTAGTGTCAAATATATATATAGAGACTAATAATATAGAATATCTATCCTTACCTAAACTTTTTAAAAGTGTAAAATAAAACATTAACAAGTTTGTAGTTAAAACTACATTAAATGAAATTCCTAGAGAATAATATATTTGAAACATTCACTGAAACCGTTAATCAGAAAGATGTTTTGTTGTATTAAAGAATGGACATTACAGATAATTACATTTTAATATGAAAGCATATCTTAAATTTATAATGTAACTTTTTAAACATACAATGGACTATTAAATACAACAGTTGTTTGAAAACTTATTCAACCTTTTGTATGTATGGTGTGCTCTTTGTGCATTCGTCACATGTGCAGACCTGCGCGTTCAGCAATCGGAACTGCTAGGTCATTGTATGTGAAAATTGTTGTACTACCGGATCACTTTAGTGCATAAAAAATGGTATGTAAAAAGTGTAATTAATAAATAATTGTTGGATACCTTTACTTGTGGATCATGCAGTTCATTGTATAAATGGTATGAAAGAAGTTGTATTTGTATATTTGCGTATTAGTTCTTTACATACATTGTAATCATTGTTTGATTTGTGTATTTGAACGTACATATATGGGCGAAAAGGCCACTATTTTTTAAAGTTTATGATTATATTATTATGAATAGTAATATATATTTTAATAGTGTGTCGTTGTACTTTAAGTTTCATTATATAATTTAGGCTAACGATATTAAATCATATACATTTCTCATCCATGACTCGATAGGTAAAATCCAAAGAAATTGCACGCGCTCTGACATTTCGTACATCACAAACTCCAGCTACCCGGTATTGTCCGACGCATCTCAAAAACTAACTCTGAAAACACGGTAAACTTGATATATGCATACAAAAATCGTATATACCCTGTTACTCCTGTCACCCATCACCGTGTGGAATTCAACCCATTCTCGCCATTTATGTCGAGTCATCTTTGGACCGAAATCAATGGGTATGATTTGTGAATAAAAAAGAGTTTATTTTAAGGCGGATAAGCTCATTACCTTGCATCATGTTTCATACGACAAAAACACAATGTTTGTAAAAAAAATCAATGAATTTCAACGGAAAGTAAGAGTTTGTTTGAGAGTTCGTCTTCCGCGATTGCGTGTTGCAACCTATCCAAAAGTAACCTGGGCTCCCAACATTGTGATCCTTGCTGCTGCTGAACAAAAATACAATACACTAAATGAAAATGTTGCTAAGTATATACTTGTATGCAATAAAGTGTACCTGATGTGTTTACATAAGTTCATCATTGCTATCTTGAGCAAAAAAACAATGCACTGCTGTTTAAAAGTTATATTTAAAGTGGCTTAATTATAGTAAAACAATGTTATACAGAAAAATAAGTTGTAAAAAAATGCTTAAATCGCGGTTTTATAAACAAACCTCAGCGGTGGACTCGTCACCCATACTTTTACTCAGTACACATTGCCCTTAATCGACAGTGAAAATGCCAGATTTTAATCACAAGAGAATGTTTTAGAATTAATGTATTCTTGTCTGTACAATCATTAACTAATATTAAGTATTTTAAGAACAAAGTTTTAACTACAAACGATAGAAATACTGAAAAAATCTTGATTGGAAACGGCTGGATGCTCATATTTCCATCTTTTTTTAATTCGGTTTGCACAAATGATGTAGAAAACTACCACAGAATGAATAACATAGACCATGGGGGATAAACTGTCATTCGTGTGCTATCAGCATGCGTCATAAGATTAAACAATTCGCCTTAAAGGGACTTGTTCACAGATTTTGGCATATTTTGAAGTTTGTCATTAAGTGCTTTAAATTGATAAATATAAACATCAGAACTAAAGAGCTACAATATAAAAACAAGAATAAAAGTAAAAAGAAAAAGAAAAAAAAAGTTAACCACACCGAGGCTCGAACCACTGACCCATGGGGTAAAAGCCAAGCGCCGAAACCACTCAGCCATCCGTCTTCACGTGTGTATTTGTGTAATTCAAATTTTTATGTTCGGGTCGTCGTTGAGTCTTTACGACTACATTATGTGCGGACGACCTGACCATCCGAACAAGTCCTTTTAACATCTTTTGACATGTTTAATAGAAGTACTTATTATTTGCGCGTAAATATAATAGACTAACGTCGGGCGATAGGCCAAAATACGTCACATATATATTGTTGCATCTTATTTTTCTTCCTTAAATCAATAAATAGCAGGCGTGTTGATTATACTGTATATAATGTTTGACCGGACTGTACTCCGTAAACCTAATACCGGTATAAGATCTCGCAATAACATTTTATTGATAGATCTGTGAGTAAATTATTCCATTTGCTGATTGGGCATAGTTTATAACCTTATTTACTCAGGGGATAGTTGACGCAATATAATGATTTTCATAAGACTGTTTAACTTTAGACACATGGGCAATGCGCCGTTATCTCGGATTATTTTGTCATCAAACGCATTTTATGTTGGTGGTTTGCAACCTTGACATGCATGTTTCCGTAGTTTTACCGGAGTTTAGCGAAGATTGACATTGGAATTCCCAACCGAAAGTCCCGATTTAATTGGATAATAACAACGATGACGTAACCAACCTAAGATACTTCCGTGTTGTGTTTATGATAGATGAAAATGGAACTTTTCGGCTGACAAGAAACTCAGTAAATTATTGAAATACTTTACTGACGTTTTAAACATATTTGTTTTACCCATGTTTAGCCAAAATGTATACTTTGGATTTTATGATCTCATCTTTGCAAGGAAATTATCATTGTGAACGTCAATTGATTTCGGATTGTAGATATCCGGATAAATGAACACCAGTTGTTTTTTGAATAAGTGATTGCAGGTATTCATGGAAGGGAACCTGTATTTATATTTAATTGTGTTGTTTGTCTTGTCATAATATACTCATTATGTGAATGCAGAATCACTTAAAGTATGTTCTGTTACTTACGACAATATAGTGTTTCATTGATCACTTGATTTAATTTAAGGATACTGGTCATTTATAATATTAAGCATGAGCACCTTCACATTACCAGGGTATTGTCACTTTATAACCTTGGCTAATTAAATATAAATACATATTGTCTTAATATGTGCTTTCACCTTAAAAATATGTATTTGATCTTTTTTTTAGCTGTTTTACTCATGTTTTATTGCTTACACTTGTTGTTTAGTCGGTTAAAAAGCTTTGCAGCTTATGTTACTTGTTATATGTCTTGCCGACTCAAAATAAAATTTATTTATTTATTTATACAATTACATTAAGTGTATACCAATTTCAGGTTTGTTTGAGGTAGATATTTGAGTACAAACATATCACCTTAGATATTTGAGAACAAACATATCACATAATTTCTTGTTAAATAAGTATCATACATTAAACAAAAAAAAGTTAAGTTTCACCTGTCAATAATACCCGAAAGGGGAGTTAGACAGTATAGATAGATAGAAAAATGTTAAACTGTTAGAAACTTTTAGAAAAGTAATAACCTAGATATTACAATTTTGTTCTATACACAATTCATAGACAACTAATGCAATGATAATGTGAATGTTTGACATGGTTAATGACATTAAAACAATTAAGTATTGTACCTGTTTAAGATTTCAGCAGTTTACAATGCCTGCATTGGGATTAAACCCTCAGATAGACTTTGATGGCAGCATCAATGAGTTGCCTGGCAATGTTTTCATCAAGATTCGGGAATTGTTAGATCGTAACCCTGCCGACAAGGACTGGCGGGCTCTCATAAGATGTGTGGAGTGTAACCCCAAATACAGAATCAGGTATTACAAATAAAAAGACAACCCCGACATACTAGTTTGTGGAACAAGGCTTTCTAAGCCCAATTAAATAATAATTGATCTGCATTCAACACTAACCCAGCATTCTATTATCTATTTCTATGCCCATCAACTTCTTAAAGTCCCGAATTATTATTATAATATGTTTTTATTTATAAAGATCTTATTTTCACGTGCATGGTTGCATAATGTTATGAGAAACATAATCATTCCATTGACATAAAAGTAATTTATAGTAATAAGGATGACCGTTAAAGACATTTGTAATATAAAATATTTTGCTTGTATGCTAAATGATAAACAGAGCATTGGACTGTACCTGAAAATTTAATATATGTTGTAATTATTATTAAATGAAAATGCCTTCTCATCCAGAGCAAGGCTTAGAAATCTTACTTAGTGGCCAAAACTTTAAAAAATGTACATGTGTGCACAAAACATGTTATAACAATTAGCTACTTAAAAAAAGTGTAAGATTTTTCTGCAAAAAAATTATCATAATGACATTTACAAATATTCTCCCCAAAAGAAGTACCAGATAAGTAACTCAAGTGGCCAATCTAGAAATGGCTATTTTCGTGTAGACTAAGTTAAGAATGCAATTTCATTGACATAGCAGAAACCAAATTTTCGACTTTAAAATAAAATTCAATTGAGCATGGCTCTCTGAAAAGGAGCATATGCGTAAAGTGTCCACCCAGATACGCCTTTGCAGTCCACACAGGCTAATCAGGGACAACACTTTCCACTTTTATCGTATTTTTTTCGTTCAAAAGGGAGACTCTTCTTGACAAAAATACAGTTAAGGCGGAAAGTGTCGTCCCTGTTTCGCCTGTGGGGACTGCACAGGTTAATCTGGGACTTCACTTCCTACATGCATTAAACCCCCTTTTTCACAGAGCAAGTCTCAATTATACCCTTTCAGCAATGTGTCAGTTGAGCAATGGTCTCCTGCTATCAGCACTGAAAGCCCTGGCGGAAAGCTGCTCACAGAGCTGGGATCTCGAGGAATGCGGGTTGGTGAACTGAGAGAGAATCTCGAAAGGATCAATGTTGATACCTTCCAATTGGGACTTTCACCATATGGTAAATACATATAGTTTTTTACATATAAGCCTAGCTCTGTGAAAATGGGATTAAATGCATGTGCGTAAAGTGTCTTCCCAGTTTGGCCTGCACAGTCCACACAGGCTAATCAGGGACAACACTTTCGGCCTTAACTGGATTTTTGTGAAAAAGAGTTGTCTTTGAAATGAAAACTACAATAAAAGCAGAAAATGTCAATGATTAGACTGTGCGGACTGCACAGACTAATTTGGGATGACACTTAATGCACATTCATTAAACCTCCTTTTCACAGAGCGAGACTCATAGATATGTAAAATATTCATCATTCACATTGGATAATTCTGACCACTTTGAACAGTATTCTGCATTGTTTGGGAAGCTGGGATGGTTATCGTGTCCATTTCCTGTACCATTTTTAGCCTCACAACTTTAATTGTCAGTTTAATTTATGCTGTATATTACTGTATTTTGATAGGATCCAATAAGTTAAGATGGAGAACAAAATTATGACTGAAAATCATATATTTCACAGAGATCTTAAAACATATTTAGGTTAATTAATACAGTATACTGCAAAACAGTTAGCCCATAAATACATGTATATACAAAATATAAATCACCAAAATATATACAAAAGTTTTCCAAAAGTCTGCTTTTTTTTTTCTTCTGCAGAAGCAATACGATTAATAACATCACCTCCAACATCAAAAGATCTATATGATGGGGACACTTTAGAGCTTGTCATTGAGGCAACAGGTCGGCCTCACCCTCGCTACCAGTGGTTCTTCTGTGAAAATAGAAAAAATGACTTCAAGAGGCTGCAGGGGTGCAACCAGGCAATTTTAAGGATACAGCATATCACGTAGGTGTTTGAGTTTTTTTAAAAGGATCCAGCATATCATGAGGTGTTAGTTAGGTATACTGCATATCATGAGATTTGTGATTGTTTGTTAAGGATACAGCATATCATGAGGCCTTAACAGAAATTCCTTGAATTTGGAGGGATATCTTAAATAATGTTTTTTTCATTGCAACCAAAACCGTTATTTAAAAAACAAAACTTTAAAAAAATATTGTCAGAAACTGATTGCTGGACATATCAATTATCAATTGACAAGCAGCCATTTTTCAATCGCTTAAACTTTGTTACAGACAGCAGAATGCTGGTGGCTACTCGTGCCAGATACACAACTGCGGGGACCCGAACAAGACGGTTCTTACAAAACTAACAGTTGTGTCTGTGTCACCCAATCCTAGGGTCGGGAACGGACTCAATCCCCCAGATTCTGGAGACTTTATCTACATGTTTAGTCAGCTAAGAACAGGTTGAATTTTGATAAAATCTTTTTTGTTGGTTAAATTTTGTAAAAAATTATAGCAAGAAATGTCGTCTTTAGTTGCTAAGCTTAGTACGAAAATATATTTAAAAAAAAAACGCATCAAAATATCATACTTTCTTGTATGAAATAACAAGCGTTTATGTAAGGCATAGTTAATTTGATATCCATAATGGCACACCAAATAAGTAATGGCCACTAAATTAATTCAGTGTGTTTATAAGTTGATATTCCCCTTTTCAGTTGATCTAAATTAATTCAGCGTGTTGATATGTTTATGTTCACACTTCAGTTGATCCTGACCATGTTGCAGCTTTGGTAGATGGTCTGCAAGGCAGGTCGTCAGATTATGGCTCTGGTAATTGATTTTAAATGACTTTTCATGAGTAGTCACTGTATTTTATATTGCTTGTCTTAACATGCACTGGTTTTAACACATTTATATTTTATAAATGACATACTATGCATTATGCAACAATATACACTGAAAATGTGGATTGACTTGGAAGATAGAGCTTATTGTAGAAAGTTACACTATCTGAATTCCGTAAAGCTTTGTCGTTAGGTGAAATAGAAATTGTTGATACAAAGTCGAGAAAAAAAAACAAATTGTTAGAATTTAGAAAATTAAACAAATAAATTGTTAATGTATGATGATAGAATAATATTGAACACAAACGTTGCAGTGATGGAATCCCTCACGCCAGTACAGTTCAACCTGATCACTGGTCACCCTCAAGACATCGCAGTGACCCTTGGTCAGTCCTTCAAACTGTCCGTGAAAACATGTGGGGATCCACCAATACATTACCAGTGGTACAGGAATGGGGTCAAGCTGGAAGACGGACAAGGGCCAACGTATCATGTATGTTACTATTGATCCAAACTGTTCTAGTACATACAAAGTCGGTTAGAAGCCTCAAACGTCTCTATTCATATACTAGGCCTTTTCCTGGCGTATCTAGGAGTCTGTTAAACGTACCCATTCCAAAACCAAAATTGCCAAAAAAAATCCCAATTTGAAAAAAAAGCAAAATTTCCAAAAAAATTTTTTTTAGAAAGACATGTCTTATGATTAGTATATCTTAATTTGTATTATCGCCGCCAAATTTTTTCGGAGAGGATATAGTAATAGTCTCCGTCCGTCTGTCTGTGAGTCTGTCCATCCGTCCTTCTGTCCGAAACTTTGTCAGGAGCATAACTCTAAATCTTCTAAAGGGATTTACTTTAAACTTAGAATATAAACAAATGGCAACTAGAAGAAGTGCAGTGACCAAGAACCATAACTACCTTAGTTTTTGAATTATCTCCCTTTATATAATTTCAAACTAAATTTTTGTCTGCAGCATAACTCTTAATCTACTCAAGGGATTTACTTGACACTTTAAATATAAACAAATGGCAAGTAGGAGAAGTGCAGTGACTAAGAACCATAACTCGATCTACCTTAGTTGTTGAATTATCTCCCTTTATTCAATTTCAAAGTAATTTTTTGTCCGAAGCATAACTCTAAATCTACTGAAGAGATTTACTTGACACTTTAAATATAAACAGAACACAACTAGGAGAAGTGCAGTGACCAAGAACAATAACCCTATCTACCTTAGTTTTTGAATGATCTCTCTTTTTATAATTTCAAAGTAATTTTTGTCCGGAGCATAACTCTAAATTTACTGAAGGGATTTACTTCAGCCGATTTAACATTAGAATTCCCGGGTACATTTTAGTATATTTTCTGTACCTGCGGTACATTTAAGTATACTTAAGAGTTCCCGGGGTGCATTTAAGTAGTACCCGAGCCGACAATGACCAATCAAGCGTCACTAAAAGGCCTGAAGGCTCAAAGTGGTGTTTTACTATTTCTTATATTTGACTGCTCATTTATTTGATAAATTTTGATGAATTAAACAATGTTGAAAGCGAAATGAATCAAGGCACTTCCATTTTCATTCAATATCTTAACAGCATTTTAGGTGTATAGATTTTGATTTTTGACGACCAGTCTCAATGCCCACTGGAAATGTAGAAATGTAGAGATGCATGTATATTATTATCACTAGCCTACGAGATTTCAAGCAAATTTTTCTTCTGTGAAGCATGTTGTAAGTGACAGTGCAGTCCTTGAACATTATGTGTGCTATCAAAAATACATTGATAGGCTAAGCTTCACTAAATTTCCAGTGGTTTCAAGCACAGTTGTTGACTGGTCCTGAATTACAAAATTCAAAACCTGTACTACCATGCTAATAAGGGCCTCATTAATAATATGCACAAAGAAGAATCATGTTAATGTAAGGTATACTACAACTTCAAGTGTATAGTAGCAATGGGATATTTATAATTTGTTAGTAATTTTCTGATATAAGTTAGAAAGTTGTGAACAACAGCATGCGTACTTAGTACTAATAAACCCTGAGATAGACTAAGCTTTCCTAGGGAAAGTGTGAGTACCAATTTGTGAACTGACTTAAATACTGTTAAAAACATCCTAATTAAACAGACAAAACAAACAATAAAACAGCACATGTATGTACTTGACTTTCCAGGTGATATGTGCTGACAAGGAGGACATTGGCAGCTACTACTGCATTGTCAACAATGGAATTAAGAAGGAGCAGTGTAGGACAGCCCAGGTTAAAGGTATGCTGTTTATAGCATACAGTATAACTGCTTTAACTTGATCATCTATAACTCTAGGACCTACATTAAAGGTATGCTGTTTATAACATACAGTATAACTGCTTTAACTTGATCATCTATAACTGTAGGACCTACATTAAAGGTATGCTGTTTATAACATACAGTATAACTGTTTTAACTTGATCATCTATAACTCTAGGACCTACATTAAAGGTATGCTGTTTATGACATACAGTATAACTGCTTTAACTTGATCATCTATAACTGTAAAATCTTCGTACCTCGATCAAATCTCATAGTCCCATCGAAATCCCTAATACTTCAATCAGAAATTACTACCTTAAACTTTAGCATTGATAACTCGATAACTTCTGTGACTGTTGTTCAAATTGGTCCAGTCTGCAAATAAAGAGCTTAAAGTCACCAAAGCTAGTAGTACTAGTAGATAAATAGACTGAACACATACACTTTTCACCTCTGGAACCTCAAAGCCAAGAAAATAAAAAGCCCAAAAATGCTTATCGAACATTTCCAGAAGACAAGATTTCCTTTTTATGTCCACCAGTATATACTGGGGGACATATTGTTTTTGCCCTGTCTGTTGGTTGGTCTGTTTGTTGGTTGGTTTGTTGGTTGGTTTGCGCCAACTTTAACATTGGCCATAACTTTTGCAATATTGAAGATAGGAACTTGATATTTGGCATGCATGTGTATCTCATGGAGCTGCACATTTTGAGTGGTGAAAGGTCAAGGTCATCCTTCAAGGTCATCCTTCAAGGTCAAAGGTCAAATTTATGGGTCAAAATCGCAAAAGTGGACATAGTGTTTCACAAACACATCTTGTTATAATTACTTTATCCTTTGTTTTTCAGAAACTCTCAAGACATCAGAGGCTGGTATGTGCTTTTTTTATTTTTGTTAAAAAACCAAAAATGTATTTGTAATGTTAAATTTATGCTTTAAAATAGTTTATTGTCTATATCTATAAAAGTTAAAGACTTAATACACGCCAAACATTGTTATTTGTTAATGACATCAATTAGGTAACGTCAATTTTGGTGTGGCAACTGATTTTTCTCAGGCGTTATTTATAGCCTATAGAAACCGTAATCAATATCAGCCTTTTTATTAACAAACATTTCTCTGGCGAACCCTACTTTTAAGAATATTAAATATATTTTTATTCTTTGACCACTGTATCAACCTATAAAATTGTGTTTATTTATAGATCATATAGTAAAATGTATTGTTTGCAGTGTTCAATATTGTGATATTATGAAAAGATTATTGACTGTAGATGTTCTGAAATGTAATACATTTGATTGCCTCTGAGTATTTAAAAAAAAAATATATTTTTAAGATTAGCTTGAATTACAAACAATCAGAAATATAATTTGTCAAAACCAGACAAATATAAAAGACAATACGAGATTTGCAACACAGGTCCGGATAATAGGATATTTTTTTTATGTAGTTGTTTCAATTTGTTTCTCATTTAATTTTCAATAATGAAGAATGATATAAAACATCTTGGTAACCTTTCAACATTTCAACAAAGAAACCCTGATCTGTTTCGATTTCAGACATCACAATCATATCGCACCCACAGTCTGTGGACTTGTCGTTCGGTGGTAGCGCCCTCTTCAGTGTTGAAGCTCAATGTCATCTGCCGCTAAGCTACCAGTGGTTCAAAGATGGCGCTGAGATCCATGGTAACCAATTTGGAATGCATTCTGTACAGCTGTTGTTGTGTTATGTGTATAAGTCGTGTTATTTAAAATATCAAAGAAACCAATCTGAAACTCCAGACTTGTATACCTGGGCCCGTATTCACCAACCTAAGACTAAAGTCTAAAAATAAAAAATATTCTTAAAACTGTAATGTTCTAAAACCCCTTGAAGGTGAAGTCTAGCATGGCAATTTACACCTATTATAATTTCTCATTAGAACAAGATGTTAAGGGCATAAGCACCATTTTAGCCATTATACCTGCAAACTTGCAGGTATTGTTATTGAGTCAAAGACATTTTCTTAAGAAATTAGTTGGTGAATATGGGCCATGGCAAAGATCCTAAATCTGGACAGTACTTAAAACCAAATAGCCTCCAAAATAAGTCTATAATTATCAAATAGACACCAAGTGAAACTTCACTTATTCAGCAGGAGAACACATTTATTAAACCATGTGTCTTATGCCATATTCAGCTATGGATACTCAAGACCAACCTGCACATAAGCACAGTCTGGTCAAGAGCTTCCCTTTCTGCAAAAAGTCACGCAAGGTTTCATAGACTTAATAGTGGACTGGGTAGCTCCTGACCAGACTGCGCAAAATACCAGTATTGACATATCATTTCATTTCTCAATATTTTATTGCAGAATAATATTGATACATCCATCATGGGTTTTCTGCAGCACCTCTAGCTAACATCCCCATGGTTTAATTTACACATCAGAACACCAAATCAATTGTTTAATAGCTGCTAAAAAAATATTTAAAAAATAAATGAATTAATTAAGTGAACAACATCGCGACATTTCTGTACTGTAGGCGAGACTGGGTCAGATTTGAAGATCGTGAATATTCAGGAGAATGTGAAGCAAGGCCTGTACCAGTGTGAGGTTTCATTTGCAACAGCTGTAGCAGGCGTAGAGAGAAAGCGCAAACTCAGCAAATCAGCATTCCTCAGGCTGAAGATCCCTGCTGTGACGGATAACATAATGTACAACCGTAAGTCTGGGAATATGGTAAAAGATTACATAATGTACAACCATAAGTCTTTCATTATGGTAACGGATAACATCATGTACAACCGTAAGTCTTTGAATATGGTAACGGATAACATCATGTACAACCGTAAGTCTTTGAATATGGTAACAGATAACATTATGTACAACCATACGTCTGGGAATATGGTTAAAGATTACATAATGTACAACCGTTAGTCTGGGAATATGGTTAAAGATTACATAATGTACAACCGTAAGTCTGGAAATATGGTTAAAGATTACATAATGTACAACTGTAAGTCTGGGAATATGGTTAAAGATTACATAATGTACAACCCTAAGTCTGGGAATATGGTTACAGATTACATTATGTACAACCGTTAGTCTGGGAATATGGTTACAGATTACATAATGTACAACTGTAAGTCTGGGAATATGGTTACACATTAAATTATGTACAATGGTAAGTCTGGGAATATGGTTTCAGATTACATAATGTACAACCGTAAGTCTGGGAATATGGTTTCATGTTACATTATGTACAACCGTAAGTCTGGGAATATGATTACACATTACATTATGCACAACCGTAAGTCTGAGAATATGGTTACACATTACATTATGTACAACCGTAAGTCTGGGAATATGGTAACACATTACATTATGTACAACTGTAAGTCTGGGAATATGGTTACACATTACATTATGTACAACCGTAAGTCTGGGAATATGGTTACACATAACATTATGTACAAAGGCAAGTCTGGGAACATGGTGACGATTAACATTACATCTATATACAGAATATTTGTTGCACAATTTTGATGTTAATACAATATCAGCTCAACTTTTCACAACAGAAAAACCTTAATGGGAAACTGGTCATTTAGGAAGGATCTTTTACAGCAATCTATTTTTGCTAAATTAATTTGCGTTTTATATCAGTGAAATTTGTGTTTTTGAAACACAATTTGTCAGTTTCAAGACATGCAAAATTATAGCACATCTATGTTGAATTTGTAAAAACTTAATATTTAATTTTCTTTCCGTTTTTCTTAAATATTATATTTTTAAATTACAGCCTCTGACAAAGTTGCTCTCCTGATTGGAAATTCTGATTACAAATCAGAGATAAAGCTGGCGGCACCAAAATCTGACGTTCATGATTTGGCGGAACAACTTGCCAGCATGGATTTCAGGGTCGTGACCTTGTTAAACCTGACAAAACCGGAAATAGAAAATGCCGTGCTGGAATTCAGTTCACTCATTGGACCAAACGTTTATGTTCTGTTTTATTTCTGTGGACACGGTTTTGAAGAAAATGGCATATCGTTCCTTGTGCCGACCGACGCCCCGTCAATGTATTCTGCGGAGGAATGTGTCAACGCGTTTTCCGTCCTTGATAATTTTCAGCGGAAACAGCCTGCTCTCATTTGTATGATAATCGACATTTGCAGACGAGCGTAAGTAATCATAAGAACATGTAGTACTCTAGTGAAAATATTTTATCAGTTGTCTTTATATACGAAATTCTTTGTAATTGGTTGAAAGGCAAGTTTTTCAGTAACATTGCCAGTTTAATATAATGTTTAGGTGATTTAGGTGTTTCGGGTTTTGTTAAATATTAATGCAAAAGAGTTGAGGAAAGTTTCAAATACAGCTGCAGCTTCTATGCAATACTTTTACAGTAAAAATGCATGCCTCATCCCAGCTCTCTTGTGCCTATTTAAATGTCATGTTTTGATTCCTGATTCGACCTGATTGGACTTGATTTTGATGAAAAAGATTTTTGTCATTAATACAAAAATATTTCTGTTATTCATAGTTCTTTATTTGCTATAATTAATACTATTACAGGTACTGATTTGTTGATAAATACATATTTGTTTATATGTAATTGTGAACTGCTCTTACTAGCTGAACAGTTTTGCTGGTTTTTTATAGAGGAAAAGTGAAGTCTAATGCACACCCGTCCCTGTTTGATCAGAAAGTGAGCAAAGGGAACACGATCTACTGTTATGCAACGTAAGTAAAAAAGGCAGGGTTTGAAACAAACACACATTCTGTTTGATGCAGCTTTTTGTATGCAATAATATAACAAATCAATGTCTGCAATTTGTTTTCATGAAAAACTTAAAATGAAACCTATATTATAATTCATACTTTTTTAAAGAACATGTCCTGTTAACTTATTTGAGTTGCCTATTAATTAATGCAAAATCAAATGAGCATTATTGGCTCCTACATTTCAGTAAGAGACATTTATTCAGCTATCCTATATCAATCTTATATCTTCATATTATACAGGAGCCCAGGCTTGGCGGCCTTTGAAGACAAAAATCACGGACTGTTGCTCTACCATCTGAAACCTCTGATCTGCAAACCTGTCGGAATAGAGAAGCTCTTCTCAGAAATAAAAGAAGGTACACAATTGTTGTTTTGATAACCTAGTTTATGCTTATTTATTTTTATTAACCACGCATTGGATTTTTTATTGAAAAAAAACTCAAAACAAACTCACATGGCTTAGTTCACATTATATTTAATTTTATTTCTTAAACATGGTTTTATGAATTTCTTTGATGAACATCATTTTTCCACCTATTACTTACTGCTATTTTCAAAACTCAGGGCCGTTTTATACTATTTATTGA
Organism: Dreissena rostriformis; assembly: GCA_007657795.1. NCBI lineage: Eukaryota > Metazoa > Mollusca > Bivalvia > Myida > Dreissenidae > Dreissena > Dreissena rostriformis. The sequence goes on from VMBQ01001592.1 coordinate 126,148, forward strand.
CTTCTGAATGACTCTGTTAAACCAAGCTCATGTGAAATTTGTTGATATACAAAATGCCATGAAATACATGCTCTATGTTAAACAATAAACAGAATAAAACGGTGATGCGCATGAAATGCAAAGTATATTAACGGAGCACTATACTATACTTAAAATCTATAAGGGAGTTTTTTATTCAATATAATGGACTTTTATTATAACAAATAGTTGAAATCAACTAATAGAATTATTAACATATACTAAACCAGGGACCTTTATATGTTTTGTATAGGTCCCTGACTAAACGAAATATATCGAATCCGCCACAGTTTTTTGTGTATGTAATGTCTGTTATATTAAGCATTATTAATATTTATAGCTGTTGTCGTGTTTTGTTATAGTCATTAAAGTTAGCATACTGTTAGCTTTTAACAGTACAATTTTAACAAAGTCATATATATACATATATCAAGTTGTTGTTAAAAAAGGGGACCTTCTTTTAAATTTGTTTCGGGAAAACATAAAAGCCATATTTTGTACTTCATGTGTTTGTTTTTAATAAGATGGGAAATTAAATAATTGTACACTGTGGCATGTTTTTTTATGACTATTGTTTAAATATACGCAAATGTCAGAATTTTATATAAACTTTTTTTTTCAGAGTTTTTTAAAGTCCCAAAGCATTCAACTAGGCAGCTGCCGGAATTGAGATCAAATCTGTCAGAGCCGAACCGATCTTTGACCGACAGAATTGCAAAGAAAGGACATACTCAGTCTTATGACGAGCGAACTAAAATATGGAACAGTTACCATGGTAAAATTTTCTTTTTATTGTAATTTTGTTTTTATGGGGTTTTGTTGGATTCAAAATGTGAGTTATAAAATAAATACAGTACATGTTTCACTAGTAAAATATTGATGTATTATAAGAAGTTTGAATGTTGTATAGGTGGTAATATGAAAGATATGTTTATGAAGGCTTTTGTTGTGTAATTCCTATTTTAATTTCAAAATGATCACGCTAAAACTTCAATTAAAATGTTTCATACTAAAATACTATTTACCAAAATGCTGACCTGGTTTTGTAAAGAGCATCTTTTGGCATAAGATTTTTTTCTCCAGATTTCCTAAAAGACCATGTTCATGATGTTCGTGAAATACTGAAGTTTTCTCTTATTTCAGAGAAACCCTTGAAGCAGGTGGTCAGCTTCCCCGAAGTCGGCGTAACTGTGGAGCTTGATTTCCAGTCTGAATTCTCAAACCTTCTCAATGTCTTTGTCATCGTCATAGATACAGGCTCTGTGCTGGACTGCGAGGGCACCATCAGTAACATCTCACCGGTAGGATGTCCGGTTACGTGATATGACTGATTTCTGGTTGAGCGATATCACTGCTAGGACTATGTTTGGATAAGTGCAATGATTGATGTTGGGTTAAGCAATATTACTGCTATGGCCATGTCTGGTTAAGTGATGTGACTGATGTCCGGTAAGAATGAAGTATTTCCAGTTCAATGGTTTGACTGATTCCCGAAAGAATAAGGGTTATCTGTTAAAGTGATATGACGGATAGCCAGTTCTTTGACAAATTTCCGATATAGTATTAAAACAATGTCTGGTTTGTAATAGTGGTATGACTTTGGTCGGATTTGTTATATGAAGTGGTATGACTGATTTCCGGTTTGTTATATATTAAGTTTGTGTGGTCTTGATTATGTTTTTCTGTGCTAAGACCCGGTCTTTAAGATAAATCACTATGATTATGGCATACAATCATGATTTCCCTACTCTTTTTCAGTTATAGGAGTATGTTTTAGTTTTTCACAAAATTTAAAAGAAACAAGAAACTGTCGGAGACGGGTGATGCTCCCCAAAGGTTTTTTTGTCACAATATTGCACTATATATTCAGATAAAAGGAAACATCTTGAGGGGCATAACTTTGGACAAAATAATACGATGGATGGTTAAGCTACTTTCAAAGGGCCATAACTCTCTAAATAAATCATCTAACCAGAACCCACTAATATCATGCGCATCTCCTCAAGGTAGTTAAGCTTCCCATAAAGCTTCATTGAATTCCAGTCAGTAGTTGGGGAGAAATAGCCCGGACAAGAATTGCACTATATGTACAGTTTATAGAAAATTTCAAAGGGCCATAACTCTGTGAAAAATCATCCGACCATAACCGGCTGATAATATGCACATCTCCTGTTGGTAGTGAAGCTTCCCATAAAGTTTCATTGAATTCCCGTAATAAGTTGCTGAGAAATAGCTCGGACAAGAATTGCACTATATGTACAATGGAAAATTTCAAAGGGCCATAACTCTGTGAAAAATCATCCGACCATAACCGGCTGATAATATGCACATCTCCTCTTGGTAGTGAAGCTTCCCATAAAGTTTCATTGAATTCCCGTCATTAGTTGCTGAGAAATAGCCTGGACAAGAATTGCACTATATGTACAGTTAATGGAAAATTTCAAAGGGCCATAACTCTGTGAAAAATCATCGACCATAACCGGCTGATAATATGCACATCTCCTGTTGGTAGTGAAGCTTCCCATAACGTT
>VMBQ01001592.1:132349-149558 GCA_007657795.1 Dreissena rostriformis
TGGGGACTTCTAATTTAATCTTTTGTTAACCAGGTTTTCCGAAGGAAAAAACTGGTTATTAGATTGGCGAATGTGGGCGGGCTGGCTGGCGGGCGGGCGGAACAAGCTTGTCCGGGCCATAACTATGTCGTTCATTGTCAGATTTTAAAATCATTTGGCACATTTGTTCACCATCATTGGACGGTGTGTCGCGCGAAATAATTACGTCGATATCTCCAAGGTCAAGGTCGCACTTTGAGTTCAAAGGTCAAAAATGGCCATAAATGAGCTTGCCCGGGCCATAACTATGTCATTTATTGTCACATTTTAAAATCATTTGGCACATTTGTTCACCATCATTGGACGGTGTGTCGCGCGAAATAATTACGTCGATATCTTCAAGGTCAAGGTCACAGTTTGAGTTCAAAGGTCAAAAATGGCCATAAATTAGTTTTCATCCAATCTTTACCAAACTTGGTCAGAAGTTGTATCTAGACAATATCTAGGTCAAGTTTGAATATGGGTCATGCCGGGTCAGAAACTAGGTCACGGGGTCGAAAAACAGATTGATTTTGAAACAAGGGGGGTTATTGTGATAAACAATCAGTAGCAATCCACAATTTGAGTTGCAGTTGTTTCCCTTTATCAGACTTTTTTTAATTGAAAACCTGGTTTTGTGACAATTTTGTCCCTTGTGTACTTATTAAAATATAGTTAAAATTTGCGTGCAATATAAAATGAAGGTCAACGTTCGCGTGCAAAAAGTATAATAGAAAAAGGAATATCTCTAATATTAGCACAGATATTCCATTGAAACTTCACAAATGTTTTCAGGTATCATGTGAGGTCACAAACCAAGGCGATTTACTCTGACATGCAATTAAGATGAATTATGTCCCTTTTTGTAAATTCAAGTTATGGTTTACATACAACATGTCCATATCTCTGTATTTACCACAGGTATTGAACTACAACTTAAAATATGTGTTCAGGGACCTTATTTATCAGTAACTTACGAAGATTTATAACTTTGACCAGCCTTTCAGAAGGATTATGCCCCTATCGTAAAAAAGGTTAAGGATGACGCGCAAGATGAAATTATGCATTTGGTTTGCATGCAATACATATAAATCTCTATGACTACTACACATATTCAACTGAATTTTCACACATGTATTTTAGATCATTATTTTACATTGTATGTCACTATTCGAGGCTTATAACACTTGCAATTTAGTAGAATGCTACCACTTTTGCTACTATAATGCGCTTGTTTCATCTTGGGGGATTCCCCGTTTGAGATGCGACCCTTGTTCTTTGACTGCCTTCAGTGGAGCATAAACATTTACAGCTTGGCTCAATGTTCTTTACGAAACGCGTGTCGTAAGTTAAGCGGGAACGGGTGACCATTCATAAGATCTTCGGGCTGTGAATACAGTCTGTCTACACAAGACCAAGGAAACCGTTGAGCAATGTTTTGATGCACGTACATGTACCTCAGTTGTATGCAGGTCGACCTGTTCTTCCGTGTCCGGGTGTTTTAATAAGTAAAAATAACATATTACATAGAAGATAACAATTTTACATTATTATAATCTTATGACGTCAGAGCACACGAAATGTTATGACAATATACCATTTTATAAAAACGTTGTACAAGTGCATAGACGTAATATAATTATGTTGATTTCAGTGTAAGATTGTATTAATGTTTCATGTATGATCATATATCATTAAATATTTTTAATCGTGGCTCTGTCACTTGTGAAAATATGTTTTAAATGACCACACCAACTTTTTTATGACACCTGAATTTTTGTTCAATGACTTTGTAAACGATTATACTGTTTTATAGAATGTTTTCTTTCATGAAAGTTTGTAATACTTTTATCATTTATTTAACATGATGCGTGCTTGATGCTGGAATTTCGCACCATTTGCAAACTATTGTAGTGTTGGAAATATATGAATCACAAAATTTACATTCATGATTGTTTAATTTTATTGTGCTGTAAGACATGTTCTTGTTTGAAATAAAGCAAGATATTTTGAAAGAAAGAGAGTAACCTGGTTCTGCATAAAACTTTTACAACTCTTGGAATAATGTTATAATTTGCCTATCTGTGCAATATTGTCCGTAGTGTGTGAACATTCATTCAAACAACATCTCTTCTTCAACCGTCGGGCAGATTTGAAAGGAATTCACAGGAATTCGATGACATTTAAAAAAAAACATTTCACCTGAAACCGCAATTCTTTGGATTTTGTTAAACAACATTGTACAGCGGTCCTCTAACAAGTATGTTCAAATCTTGCTCCTGAGGTAAAAATTGGTCCACCCTAGGGGTAACTTCTTAACTTTATATGTATAAAGTGAAATCTTGAAACATTTTCTACTCTTAAACCGCAGAGCTGCGAGGTTTGATATTTGTAATGTTCATCGTATGGTGCTCGTCTCCACATTGGATATTAATCTTACCAAATATCGTGTATTAGGTTATTTTTGTACACAGTTAGTAACTATATGTGTTAGATCTTACATTATACGGAACCTCTCCTAACACGTTTGTTTTTTGCAATTTCGCTACATCCGTTTAACCCGCATTTTAATTTATACTGAAAATATACCAAACAGTCGTTATCTGGACACATAACATTGTACACCTGTTATTAAACGATTTCAAAATGCTTAACCAAATTGTTACCCTATATCCAACGATCTGTTACAAACACCAGACACCTATGGGTTAAGACAATGTCATACGTCGAGGTCAAAAGTATAAAAAGCATATTGTGCTACTTCGACCTATGTTTACGTCATTTATTGAAGGATTTCAAAACAACTCGGCACAAATAAAACCCTATGTAAGACAGTGTTCATACACAATAAACAGCTGCATTCAGGGTCAATACTTCTTGGTCAAAGATTTAAAATAGAACTTTACTTTTAAAATAAATCTTGTTCTAGCTATACTATCTTCAAGCATTAAAGAACTTCAAAATATATTGGCACGAACGTTGCTGAATATCAGAAGATACGTTTCTCACAAAAATCATATAATAAATACCTTGAAGGTCAACTTTATACTTAAAGGTTTAAATGTCACCCTAAAAAACAATGTATTTCGTTGAGATTAAAGGTCAAACTAAAGCACCATATTAATTACATACTTTTTATGTTTCTCCGGCTCCTAAATTTCTAATGTAATTTTTGGAATCAAAGTGCAACACATTCTTATGTTCTATGTATGACTGGGATTCACATTATAGCTAGAGGACTACATTAAAAACAAGGCCATACTGTGATGCCAAAGGTTGCAAAAGAGAATTTGCTTGTACAAATAGTCTGTGTTTTCCAATCTTTAACTTCTTTATTTAGTGTTAAAAGAACTAGGCATTAATGTTTACCTATTGTAAGTGGTTTTATAGAATGCTAGGATGGCTATCTTCATGTAAAAGGTCATACTGTTAGATCAAAGATCAAACACAAGCATTTAAATTGCCAAAATACTACATGCAGTAAGAATTTCTAAATACCTTTGTACAGGTGCTAAACAAGATCAGGTCAGATGCTGAGCACAATAATCAGATGACTACATCTTACGTCAAAGTAATATTTTCAAGACAAAAGTCAAATTCAATTCGTGTTGTAATTCATAAAGGATCGTAGACTTCTGCATGACGCAAACGGTTTTTATCAATCACAACATAGAGGTATACAGATAAAGTTGTATACACATGTCTTATGATTATAAGTCAAAAGTACATGTAAACGTCAAAATCCAATTTCAATGGTTACATATATGCAAATGTATTATGTGATGCTCCTATATTTGCATTAGAAGCACATATTGGTCCTTTTGAGCAACTAATAGTATATATGAATATGATTTTGTTTTAATGCAGTTTGTGTGGTATTGATGACCTTAAAAGTGACAACTATAAAAACAAAATCGATCTTCAATTTTAACGTGTTAAAATATATTGGCTGTTCCTGCTTTGCTAAACTGAAAACCAATTGATGGCACATGTGTGTGATATTAAGGCATATTGTCAACAAAGCATGACATACAATATTTGTGAATATTTTTTATTGGTGAAGTATAAATACAGTTGTATTCAATAAATGTAGACATGTAATACATACTTTTGTTTGCAAAATGTTTTACATACAATCCACCATCCAACATCAACAATATGTTATGTATTAGTATACGTGGTAGCGTTATGACAATGACAGCACGTTTTTATGAGCCACTTAAAGTAATGTTGTATTTTCATCATAAATCATTGTATCCTGACCTGGCCTTATTACTTTGGTGTTATTGAATTATTTGTATAGCCCCTTTTCCCATCTGATACAACTAGTTTAACGGACTGCCGTGATGTCAATGGAAAAAAACAACAACAAAACAGCCTGACCCCCCCCCCCTCCTGACATGCGAACATGCCATTTTGCTAGTACGGGATTGCTGGTTCGGATTGATAAGTTAAATTGCGGGGATAAAGGTAAAAAACATACCTTTAAAACGTTAGACGGAGTTAAGCCGCAAACTATCGCAAAAATATGTAAAGAAATAACAAATGGCAAGTGCAATGCAATTATAAAACAAAGAATTCTGGTTCTTGTGCAATGAACTCCATTTAATCAAATAAAGAGCATAAACAATCTAGTTCTGGTATACAACCTTTTAACTTTTTTCAGTGCTGGTATAGCCTAATAACACGTTTTGTATGCAGTCAGCTAGCATATTTTGTTAAGCCAACCTTACATAATTATCACTTGGCAGATCTATGCCACCCACATGTCTTTGTGGTAAGAGTGATTTAAAATACAACTGCCAAATATATAGCTAAAACACATTTAACACACATAACTCAGTTTTAGTAAATACACAACGACATTACACTGGCAAGCACAACATGAGTTGAATTTCTAACTCGTTAAAGGGCATATCACTTTCTGAAATGGTCAGAAGTGGGCGGGGTAATGTCAAATCATAATTACTTATATTAGCATTCTACATTATATTAAGTTTGAAACAATATGTACAACTAATATAGCATAAACTTCAGTGATATACATGCGCCAGTTCTAATAAAATATTTCAACGAGTAAATGCTCACATTCTTTAAACCTCATAAACCAATTTCTTCATTGGAGTCGTAAGTCCTTATTTTCGTCTTTCATTCATTAAACCACTGACTCCAGCTTGAACCTACACCACAGTAGAAGATACTGTTAGAGTATTATTCAATATAACACAATATAAACACTGACAAAAAGGCTCATTTATACATGTAAGCAACTTGATTATAAACTGTATTCAATCGCTTAAATGAATTAAGACATGCCTTTTGGTTATGCTTTAATTCTATGTGTATGTGTCTCGGTATGATACCTGCACCTTGGTGACATTTGCGGTAATGTAAGCAACATAACGCTATTCACTAATCTATAAGATATTAGCATATGCTGTTACCTGTTTTGTCCACGATCCTTATAGTATTAAGTCGATGCGTAAAAAATAACGATTGAACGATGGGGTCGTAAATAGTTTTTTAAATTAACGTAAAAAAATGTTTATTTTTCGTGCCCCAATGTAGTTTACAATTATGAAGATTATGAAGCGTTGATAATGGGTGAATAGTTTTAGTATGAACTGCACTGTTTTAAACAACGATTTATATATTAATATTATTATTATTACTTATATTTAGATACACAATTTACGTTATGGAGAAACGATGTTCCTTAAAGAATGTCAAACGTACTAAATTGCTTCCTCTCGACATAACACGTGTTGCGTTACTCAATTTAAACCTGTTTCTTAATTTCTAAACTGAAGTTAAAGTAAGGTAGTTGACGTATAAGTGACTGATCAACTGTTTAAAAACAAAAACAATCAGTTTAATTAAATACTATAGCTACATTCTTTAGCGGTCATATGTCATTACAGATTAAGTACGATTATGGAAATTAAACGTCTGCTCATATTTTAAAAAGCTCTATATATTAAATATATAAGCACAGTATTTGAACACACTTTACACGGCTGAAGACTTTTCGGTGTGCACACAAAGAATGAAGTCGATCATCGCCCAACAATAATCTAGATCGCCAGACAAACATGCGGAAATTCAATATGAAGCGCGAATTTTCGCATGCGGATGAATCAGTGGAAAACCATTTAAACTTTTAAAATTAGACAGGAACAGAAACATTCAGGAATATGACAGTTACATTTAACATGTTTCTGATCCAGTAAGTACACAACCATTTATACAACAATCACATAGTTTGATCGATTGTGTATACTGACTAAGCGCTATGGGTGTGTTTCGTTTTGATTTATTATTCTCTCCATCTGCTTTTCCGATTCGATGACAGTTATTCTAAGCAGTAAGTTTAAGTTGTTTTTTCACTTATGTTGTTATAATTCATCTTGCTCATTTGGTATGTATAAGTTTATTATCGATGTAAATCAATGATTGCAATGAACGCGTATGCTCAAACCTTAATATTGCTGAAATTATGCTCGTACAATAAGGATGGATGTTTTGTGCATTCAAATACAGCATTGGAAGCCGTTGAATTCTTTAAGAGATGACGTCACACTTCCCTAAGATTTATTTGATTTCATTATAAGCAACCCTTGGTGATTTAGGCACGTACATATATAGTCATGGTCTCAGTGTAAGAATCATGAATGTCTGCTCAGTGATTGAATGGATATTTTATTGCATATTAATTTTGTTACTATGAGAGCAACAAGTAGCACATAGAAATAGCGAGAGACTGTTTCCATAAGTTTTCGTTTTTGAGTTACGATTAGTTAGCCAGTTACAATTTTTGAAACTTAACGTTTCGCGTTAAAAATGATTTCAACTGGTAACGAATCTTTATTAAAATTTACTGATGATGGTTAAGTTAAGAAGTCTTTTGGACTAACAGCATTTTGTAACATAATTCGAACTAACAGCATGGTACATGGACGTCTCTTCGCCATCGTGAATAACAAACACTACACGAAGTTTTAATACCAATAAAATCTATAACTTTAACACATGCATTCCACTAGGCTCCCGAATGGTTCACGATATTGAATTGGAAAAATCGAAATGATTCGGTATCTTTTCGTGACGATCTGCCACTGTTCCGTATCTTTTTTGTAACGATTCTGCAACATTCTGGAAACTTCGATGTCTGATCGGAATTAAAAAAAATCCTGCGAAGAAATTATGAAAGTTTACACATTTGAGCGAAGAATGTTTCGTTCAGGACGGTTTCGAGATGTTCGGTAAACACGGCAACCGTTCAGAATGTTCTGAAACTTGTCGCGATTGCATCTGCAACTACGGAAATTCTTTTTCATGACATCTTTATGGTTTATACACCCTGAACGGATCCTGCAAGATGCACGATGACAGCAGAAAGCTGAATGACGAGTGGAAGGGTTCTTGTCCGCTCAGGGTGGATAAAACATAACAAAGCTTTGCAGAAGGCTTTCCGAAGATGACGAGTCACTAGCGACGGGGTTTCAATGTATACGTTAGACTGATCTTCTCTACTTGAAACTTTCTTTCGTCGTTTTGCATCCTGTGGAATCTGCTTGAGTTTGTTAAAGATCAAGAATCTAAGCAAAAGGTTTTACGGAGGCATTGAGTCAATATCAGATAAATTAGTTTTCATATTCAATAAAGAGTTATTTTGTAAGAAAGAAAAATCTTTTAGAAAGATTAATTCGATGATAAATAATGTCAGTTCATTCACGGTTGATAACAATGGTATACATTATTAAGAAAAGGTGTGTAAACTGTTCTCATTCAAACTCTTGTAAAAGAACTACTTTCGTGTAAAAGGAAATTTGTAATACATGTACTATTGTTATTTTGCCAACACCTCTAAATTAGAAGTTTTGTATCATCTATTTTCATATTAATATCATAACTTTGATACCGTAATTTTTTAACAAATTGCCCTGTTTTGGGTTAGGTAGCCATACATATGTTTCGTTTGCTTTCTTGTATGCTTAAATTTGATTGTTTAAACCCACATTTTGTTTCGAACAATCGATTACAAATTATTCAAACGACACGCATAAATACTGTTTATTGTCCACTTTTGAAAATAAAATCATAGACGTGATTGTGATTTATAGTATATAATTTGAGCAAATTGAAACACTGAAAGAGAAATTATTATGAATCAATTGTACACGAGTATTATTCAGTGAAATTTAACTGAGATGATTTGACATAAGCTTTAAGACCTTTTTAATCCATTACTAAAGACAAGTATGCAATGTAATGCATTAACGTTTTACTGGATGTGACAATGTTTCTTTCTAAATTGGTATAGCTAGTTAAGTTCATGTTTAATTTTGTTCTATTATCATAAATGTATTTATTAATCTTTATGTTATGAATTAATCGTCGGCAGTTAATTTTTAATTGTAAGTCGATATTTTTGTCGGTTTCATCCATTATTCGAATTGAACGTAGATGATTTGCTATAATTGCTTGATATTTTTTGGAATTTCATATGATGCACGGAACTGTCAATTATGTGTTTAAAAACAAACAACATTTTATTGCAAACCCACATCGCGTTTCATTTCAACAATACATAATTATGATGTTCATTACATCGGTTGCATACGGAATACTACGGAATACTGTTAGAGCCATCGTCGTTACACATTAAAATCCAGAGGGCGACAATGCGATAGTGCGATAATACGATGACGACAGTGCGACAATACGATGGCAACAGTGCGATAGTACGATAGCGACAATGTCATCGTACTATCGCACTGTCGCCATCGTATTGTCGATTTGTCGTCATCGTACTGTCGCATTGTCGAATTGTCGCCATCTTACTATCGCATTGTCGCCATCGTTCTATCGGATTGTCGCTATCGTACTTTCGCGTTGTCGCCATCGTACTATCGCACTATCGCATTGTCGCCCTCTGGATTTTAATGTGTAACCACGATGGCCCTAACGGTATTCCGTAGTTGCATGCTTGTATAACAACGATAGGCGTTGCCAAGCAATTATAGATTTCGGGTATAGCGCTACAAGTAATTCAATACATTTAACTTCCGCCTAGAGCTTTTTCGGGCTGACATTTAAGTCGTATCTGGATTTCAAAATGGTACGTATATTGTTTTTGTTTACCTTGAAATGTTGACAGCAACTTTTCAGCATCAATTCGTGACCAACGTTTTTTTTTTAAATTGCTTAAGACAGTTGATCAGGGGTTTAATGGTATCACTTGATTTTAAGCATTGTTATATTAATATTCGTCAATCCCTTTTAGACTATAGGATATCGAAACTGTATAAATAAAAATTACTCAAACGAACATTCTCGTCCTAAGAAAAATTGGAACAATCATTTTGTTTATTTCGTCCATTGAAGTTAAGTACCATATTCTATTCGTTTTATAGCCTTATTTTCAGAAACATTTACTGCGATGTATGAAATGAGACTTCGATGAAATGCCATTTATTTAGCTTATAAACTTTAAATTACTTTGTTTTAATAAGTAACTTTACATTTAGTCATTTCAATAATAAGGGTTTACGTATAGACAAATAACTCTTCACTGTTGTGTGCATTTAAGATGGAAAACTACTTAAACATGTTAATGATGTAAACTATCAGTGTTCCAGTTGTGTATTCATTTGTGTTCGATGCGTATTGCATTTCGGGTTTGCTGTATCGCAATATATTGTCATGCAGGTTTGCCTTATGTATGCGACCCTAGGAACAACATTTTTATACAAATAAATATCCATTCAATTATTAAGCAGCCATTCTTACACCGAGACCAGGACTATATTTGTAAGTGCCTGAATTGCCAAGGGTTGCTTAAAATGAAACCAAAACCTAACAAAACATCTTAGGGAAGTGTGACGTCATCTCTTTAAGAGTCCAACGGCTTCCAATGCTGTTTTTAAATGCACAAAACATCCATCCTTATTCAACTGGCATTATTTCAGCAACATTAAGGTTTGAGCATGCGCGTTCATTGCACTAATTGTTTTATATTGGATATGACCGATGTACTGATAGACAGACTCCCTAAACAGCTTTCGAAGGGCGTATTGTACATTACAGAAACAAGAACAGTTACATATCCGCGCAGTAATTGCATAGTTTACACTTTTGTGTGAATGGACCTGATGTCAATGGTCTGATGTTATATCGTCACGTCCTATACATAAAGAAGCTATGGATTTTGACTGGCTATATCCTATAATTGTGAGCACTTCTTTGGTGATATCACATGTTCCATTAGTTTGTGTTGGTCAATACCCTGATGACTTTCCACAGTGTCGATGTTCAAGTTATATTCGGGGGTAAATAGCCAGGGTTCTATGTTATCGTGCAAACTGTTTCAGAGATCGTACACTGTACCTTCTTAGTAATATGAACCTACCTGAATAAACCCCGCAATTTGTTTGTTCATATTTACGAATCAATAGAGTCTGCTGGGAAAAACTTCCTTTAATACGTTGGCACCAAACTGCCGAGCTTGCCTTAGACTCTTTGGAGAGTCTAACATTGTCCCTAATGAATTTCTATTCACTGTGCACATGCCGTAGTCTGTTTATATACATCTTTTGAATCCCTGCGTGCGTCTCATGAATGGTCTATGCGCGGCTTCTGGTCTTGTGAGAGCACTTGGCTTACAATACTTAAATAGCTCAGTACCATACAGGGCTTCGGGAAAGACGGCTTACCTGGGATTGCTTATAGGGATATTATAATGCTCAGTAGATGTAAAATCAAAATAATTTTATTTTTTATTTGTCGTTAGACATTTAACAGTTGAAGTAACTTTTGGATTGTGTTAATTTCGATACGTTTAAAATTCTAAAAAAATAAATATTCGTTGCTTATTTTTTTCCGCGTAAACTAAATTGATAAACTGTAAATCAAGCCGACTATCAAACTGGTCGTATTTGTATTACATGAATTCATGTTGCGTATAATAACGCACATTTATATTATAATAATATATAATTATAGTTATAAATAGTTTAAATTAAGCATAGATTTTATAGCGACTAATAATCCGAAAATGTTTCCCTAGGATCCTATTGAACATGAGGTGCATTTGACCGTGTGTTCTACCATTTATTTTCAGTTTACCCACTATTTTTCTCGACTTTCTATTTTCAACCCATGGGCAGGACGTGGACCCGATAGACCAGTGGCGGTTTGTATAAATTTTTATGGCACTAAAATAATTGTTTAATGTGTAGAAAAGTTTACTGGGGAATCGAACAGTTCATAAACACGCTTTTGGAGTATTTACATTTTATCAGGAATGGTACTGTTTTTTAGTGTATAAAACAACAAATAATTGATTATCATATTTGAGAATTTGCAAAAGAATAAAATATGCTGACAGAGTACAGTTCATGATTCAAATGAGTTGTTTGATATCGGATAAACCTTTAAGAAGGTGCTTAAAAAATAAGTTGTAAAGACGTAAATTAGTTTGGGGTTACATTTCATTAATAAATTTTCCTCCGTTTTTAAGATAAATTATGTATTATAAGATTAATGCCAGTACATTTAATGTTGATAACACTTGTGCAAATGATTAAGTAAAAGCGCGTACAATATACTTGTTCAAACTCGTATACAAGTAATATTTTGTGGGAAGCGGACAACTACAACGAGCGAGGCCTGGTATTGTAATGCGCATGGGGGGGGGGTAGAGGGTTAGGGTAAGTGTTAGGGGTCGGGTTAGGGTTAGCCTTAACCCTAACCCTAACCCAGGGCTATCTCCAGGCCTCGCTCGTTGTAGCTGTCCGCTTCCCATATGTTGTGGGTTTGTTTAAATAAAAAGAAGTATAGTTATTTGCGACACCTCTACATTGAACTTGTGTTATAATCTATTTTTATATTACTATAATAGTTGTAATACTTTTAGTGTTTAAAAAATAATGAAGTTATACTTAAAGAACAAACAAATTACCTTGTTTAGGTTTAGGTAGACAGCCATTTGTTTTGTTTGGTTTATTGTATGCATAACATTTATTGTTTAAACCCCAAATTTTGTTTCGAATAGTCGATTACAAATTAATAAAACGACACGTATAAATACGTGTTATTGTTTTGAAAATAAAATCATGGACGTAATGTGGGCTATACTATGTCAAGCACAAATAAAAACGCATCTTTGAGAAAAGGAAAGAAAAATGATTATTTATCAACTGTACACGTGTTTTAGTCACTTATGACCGTGATGATTAGAATGTAGCTTAAAGACCATATGGGTAACCCATTACTGAAGATATGCATGTAATTGGATTCATGTACTTTTTTCTTAATAAGGCAATGTTTCTTTCATAATTGGTATAACTAACTAATTTATTTCATGTGTTAATATTTTGCTATCATTATAGTTTTATTATTACATCTTAATGTTTTATAATTATCGTTTTTTTATCTCTTTATTTTCATACATGTGCGAGTCTGTCGGTCGGTTCCGCAATGTGGCCGTTCGATACATAGCATGTCATCAACCGAAATCAACATGATTCTATATTCATATATCACTACGTATATAAGCATATATTTTATAGTACTCGGAAAATGTTTCTCTATGATGCTATTGAACATGGGGCCCATTTGACCGTGTGTTGTACCATTTATTTCCGGTTTACCCAGTATTTCTCGAGACTTGGATTTCCTAGTTACATTCATATATTCTGATAAAGTTTGTTAAAGAACGTGTGTATATTTTTTTCCCTCGATTTACTATATTATTTATTCTGAACAAGTTTCTGTACAGTTTGAACGAAATGGTAAACATACTTTCAACCTACTGAGCAAGCTTTTCACCCCGGTTGATTTTGTTTCAAATTGAACAAGATATCAAAACAGCGAAGATTCTGATCAAGTTTCATTATGATTGGATTATATGTTAAATGTATTGCTGAAACATTGATATCATGTTGATCTAGTTAATAATCCCAGTTGAGCAGATTTCGGTCTTGACCAAAACTGAATGAGTTATATATGAGTTTACCTAAGTTGAACCATTTTCGAATTAAGCGAGATTTGAATTCGACTAAAAAAAAATGAAATTATAATCATCAGCAGCATAATTTGAGTTATTATAATGTCGTTTTTAGAGTGTTATGTTTACATAAAGCCCGACCTTTTTATGCGGTAAAAAATCTCACTTGTACCGCGAACAACGCGAAGACAGGATACATGCGTTGCGCTTTGCCACATAGTCAAAACCGCCCTTTCTATGCGGTTACAATCAACGCACGGATGAAATCTATGCGGCGACACGCCCATGGGGCGTCACAATGCGCAAATTGACTAAAGTGTAACAATATATAGAATACAATTAAAAAAGAACAGCAGTCATGTGAGATAAATAAGTAGACATAAATCGGGTATAATTTACTTCAACGAGAGGGGGCCTATCGTTCTTGGTCTGAAGCTTTCGCTTTTTGTAACTTATTTGCGTCTGAGTTTGTTATACTTTTGTGTCTCCTTTTAAACATCTCGAACGTTGTAGAATGTTGAGGTATACTTTCAGTTAAATGTGTTAAAGTGGTATTTCTGACATGTTGATAAGATAAAGTTCTAATGTAAAACACACTTTTGGAACTAGAAAACACAAATCTTTAAAAATTATTATTACCAAGATAGCATAACAATAATTAAATTGACACGTGTTTTAACCACTTATCTATATTTTCCACGTAAATAAATAAATAAATGTGAACTAGTTGGTCAAAAACTGATATTTTTATACAAAAATGAACACTTTATTAACCTTGCGATTGGAAGTTTGTTAGAAAAAAATATATACTCGAATATATGATAATTATCATTATCCTTATGATAATCATTAGTATGATCATTATATTATCCATACAGCCCCAAGGCGTGCATCCGTCCTCATATGGTGATAAAGTACAAACTACAATGTGATTGTCAAAATAAGTATATATGTTTTATTAACTCATATATGTTGATCTATGTCAGATCCTTTAATGTCTTAACAATACATATATAACCATTTGAACTAAGTCGTTCACCAATCATAACCAGAAAAGATACATACAAAAGAAAAAACAATTTGCTCCCGCAAGAATTCGACCGTGAGCCACCTTAATCATCAGACTACGCATTAATAAACGATATCTAGCATGAAGCGTAATAAAAGCTGTGACTTGTTGAGCAATGTAGCCGATTTCTTTATTGATTCTTATGATTTTATCTCACCATATCTTACTAAAAATGTAATTTCATTTTCGATCGTGGTATTTATCCAGATTCTTGGTGTAAATGTGCTATCATAACAATCTTTAAAAAAGGTGAAAAAAAGAGCCTCGAATTAGAGGAATCACACTTGTTAAGATAATTACTAAAATATGTTCATTATGTCTATGAAACAGAATCAATTGCTGGTGTGAGGGAGAAACTATAATTAATCCTTTTCAATTCGGTTTTAAGAGACAAACGAAGTACATTTGACTTTTTTTTATTATCTTACATAGCATTATACAAAATGTTCTTGTGCAGAAACATACGTTATATTGCTTTTATTGATTATGAAAAGGCTTTTGATACAGTAATCCACGAATTATTATTGATAACATTAATTGAATCAGGTCTCAATTGCAAAATAATAACAATGACAAAAACGTATGTATGCAAATGTTAATTCATATATAAAAAACGCACAGGATATGTCGTACTCCGACTTCTTCGATGCCTCTCTTGGTGTTAACAAGGAGAGCCCCAGTCGCCGCTACTTTTTTATTGTTTATACATGATATTAAAGATTGTATTAATATTCAAAATTTTACAATTCAGATTTGCATCTGCTATTTGTTTTTATGTTGTTATTTGCTGATGATATTGTATTATTTACTACTAACCCAGTAAGCCTTCAGAACCAACTTAACAATGTTTACCTGTACTCTTCTAAATTGGGTCTTAATATAATATAAATAAAACGAAAATATGCATATTTAAAAAACGAAAAAGCAGGTGCAACTACATTTGGTCCAAAAATAACGAGTGCCTTGAAATTTTCGACAGTTTTGCATATCTTGGTATAGTCCAGTCAATCTAGCGCAAAAATAGGCTTAACCTCAAACATATTGCAACAGAAAGTATGATGACTGATTTTGATTCTTCAACCCCCACTCTTAAACATATCAAAAGTCTAGAAGAATCTTATAAGGGGAAAACTAACAAAAAAACAGTTGTAATTAGTGTCTGTTCGGGAGAAAATTAAAAAATATATATACTCAATGACATAGTTGATGATTGTAAATGGTCTGTTTTTTTGTTTTGTTTTTTTTCAAATCTGCAATTGTAGGTGTCCTATGTTTTGAATTAATAAACTTAACAATAATTATGCATTTTTAAGTTTATTAAGCAAACTTAAAATTGTCAAATTATTAGTTATTGACCAAACAATACTTAAAAAGTGGGTGGGGTTTTTCATTTATTAAAATGAATCTCTATGGTGTTGACAAGTAATCGTATGCTTTTACTATATTTTGCTTATATAAAAATAGTTTAAATCATTGCTTTAACTCATTATTACCTGCTGCAAATTTTGGCAGACGATTTATTTAATTAAAAAAGCAAATATCTGCCATTTGTGGGCATGAACTTTAAGTATATTGTCCATATAGCACCAGAAAACATTGAAACAAAAGGATTATTGATTTATTATAAGTAATTTTTCATTTTATAACAATACTTTGATTGTCTGCTTTAAGTCACTATTGATTTTAGGGACGTATAAGGTAAATCCAGTGACAAAAATATTTGTAAAAAATGTAATAAAAACATAAGATTTTGTAATTTAAGATCATTCCTTTTCAAGTTTACCTTATTTTGGGTTGGATAGAAATGAGATACCCAATTACCCGAAATAAAACCTCAGTCTGTTTAATTTACAAGTCAGTGCAGTTCATGAAGTCTAACTTGTAATATTGTTACATTCCTGGATGTATTATCCGTTTGAAAGGTATCATTCTGTTTTATAGTGTACAACTCTAAATATTAAATGACCCAAAATAATAAATCTACAAGAACACATTGCAACATGCACATGATACATTATTTACAAGAACACAGCACAAAAGCGTAAACAAGAATATCTGATCGACCATATAAATAAGACTTTGAACACCATAGATCCAAACTAATAGTCGTCGGAGAAATTGTATATGCCTTTCGGGTCATTCTTGAAAATAACCCAATTGTTTGGCAGGTTTACTTCAAAACTGATCCTGAGTTTAAACAAAAGTGCCAATGCTTTAGTTATGTAGTTTAGTTATCTAGTATACATGTCTTTCAACAAAAACTATTCCGAATCCGAGTTTATTAATTGTGTGCTGTTCGAACAAAGTG
This sequence comes from Dreissena rostriformis, assembly GCA_007657795.1. NCBI lineage: Eukaryota > Metazoa > Mollusca > Bivalvia > Myida > Dreissenidae > Dreissena > Dreissena rostriformis. The sequence goes on from VMBQ01001592.1 coordinate 148,754, forward strand.
TACCCTTACATTCACCGCAAGCAGTGGAGCATTCGAGTCCAGTTTTCATACATGTGCACCTTTTAGAGTCACAATTCTGCTGACATTCACACCTGATTATGTTGAAAAGTTTTAAGGAGCAACCTGGATATCGGTCTTTATAGGTACGAGATTGTCCTGTACTTTTGCCCAACCCAAATATGCTGGGTCAAGTGTTGATTCCTTACGAATCCACTCCTACATCTGCTGTGCTAAATGTTTGTTCTTAAAAGGTTTACCATTTCAAAATATTGTAGCCAAAGTGCAGCTGTTGGATTTTTTGAAATTGCTAGTTTATCTTTTTGGAAGGATGTGTACATTTCATCTAAAAACCTATTGCTGTAGACGGATTAAAGTCAATATGACCAGAAACAAGCTTCTTGTACAAATCAACAAGTTCGTCTCTTGATTCATTACAAGCAGTATACTGTCTTAATTAACTAATTTCAATCTGAGCCTGACATAAGCTGACCGATACAACCAAGGTCATTCATAATACAATAAAAACCACCAAATCACACGAGAATACCTTTGAGGAGACTTGTGTCGTTTTCATTGCATATAATATTTATGAACAGATTTGATTCATACTTTGACAAAACAACACCTACCTGACATACAACAATAGACTCCACCCAAACCATCCCCCACGCCCCACCTCAGAATCCCCCTCCCCAATTTTTTTCCCTTTTTCTTCTTATTTTTGAAAGGTCATCTAATAAATGACCACACCCCACACTATACCCCCCTCTCAACCCCCCATATTTCTTTTCGTTGAAACATGGTT
>VMBQ01001592.1:152402-170773 GCA_007657795.1 Dreissena rostriformis
CTATACTGATGTTGCAAATTATGCACAGTTCCTTGTTAATGGACATTCTGAAATGAGACGAAAACGTGTATACATATTATACAAAAACCCTCAAACTTTTAATTATAATAATTAAGAGCCAGTTTTGTCAATTTTTTTTCTAGCGAAATTTAAATAACAAAAGATTTTATGGCATGAATAGGCTTCCGTAGTTTTTTGTATTTCTCGCCACCGCTATAAATCGATTTTTCAATAGAGGAAAATAGCTTTATCCTTCAAAAGCATAATATAATGACACGTGAAGAAGAAATATGTCACAAAACACAAAAGGAATGATTGAAGCTTCTTTTTTGAAACGATAACTTCTTTTTATTATTTGTTTTTGATTGTCATCAATGTGAAAACTCGAAAACACATTACATTTTTAATTTACGGACATTCTGCACCGTTAAAACCTGTATGCGCTAAAATATAAACTATTTAATAAAATATATTGATTGACTTACCTTTCTCATTCGAATAAGTCCATTTTATTCAATTTTCCGGCTTTTAAGAAATTATCGAAACCCACGGCGTATCGATCAACTGCAGACGATGCTATTTGTGTGTAGATCTACGGTAGTCGAGACCGTTCACAAAATATCTTTTAAAATTATTAAAATAAAATCATAAATCTTACAACTTCCCCCCACATGGATTTTTCGAGACTTTTTATATGATAATGCTTTAATCAACATATTTACGCACTCAGAAATTCTGTTGCAATTAGTTTGAGGTCAAAGTGTAGATTGACTGGACTAGTATAAAATTCCTTAAAACTGGAAATATGACTAATACTGTAAATATATATTTTTTCTATTTTTGGCCGTGTCAAATTAGATGTAAAAAACAAACTAGCTCTATTCGATTCATTAGTAACACCAATCATACTGTATGGTTCGAAAGTCTGGGGCATTTATGACAACTCTGGTATCGATAAATTACACTTCAAATTTTGCAAAATTATTATTTTCTTTGTGTAAAACAATCTACTTCTAACAGTACTGTTCTTAGTGAATTGGGTATATTCCCTCTAGCCGTTTTATGCAAACTTAGAGCATTGCGTTACTGGATGAAAGTTTGTAAATAACATAAATTCATCATTATGCCAAGTTTTTATGGAACCGATGAATTTTTTAACCAATTTCAATTGTACGAAAAATAATCTATGGCGTCATACTTTGAAGTCAACTTTAGAAAACCTTGGCTTTGGGTGATATGCCTTATACATCTGATTTCACTTGCGACATTGCTTGCATGGTACACCAAAGAATAAAAGACCAATTTGTTCAAGAATGGAGCGATAATTTAGCTTCCCAGTCCAAAATGGAATTCTACTTAAAATTAAAAAAAAAGCTTCGAATATGAAAAATTCATTGATTGCATATCTAATAAAAAGTTAAGAGTCCAAATGAGCCAATTTCGATTAAGTTCCCATTGTCTTGAAATAGAAGTTGGCAGATACAGTAGCTTGTCCCGAGAAGAACGCAAGTGTAATCTCTGTAACCAGAATGTTTGTGAATCCGAATATCAATTTTATTATGTTGTCCTTTATATAACGAATTGCGTATAAATATAATATCAGAACATCATGACCTACCATAAGTATATACATATTAATGATGTCTTGCACAAATGTTCTTAAGCTCAAAGGCTTTGCAAAATCTTTGGTTGAAGCGTTCAAACTAAGATGAGATACTTTAAATCGTTTAGCTGTTGTTTAATTGCAAGTTAATAAACATAACTGCATTTAATAGTCATACATATAATTTGTGTAAATTGTTCTATTTACTCATGTTTAAATTGTATTATTGTATGATTTCCCGTCTTGGCCATATTTCTTTTGTATAAATGTACTTGGCCAAAGGCAAAATGCCGGATTGCCAATACACTTTGAAACTTTGATTTATCACTCGGACATTTTGTGTTTTATAACTTATGATAACTCATCAATAATATAATAAACGCATAAACCTTATGTCCTAAGCGTTATTTCGCTTCGTTAATCTTATCAATTCCTTGATATGGGAACAGGAACTTTTAATTCTAGATTTGTTTCTTACTTTTAATTTTCATAAACATCGCAAATATGATTGTAGCATAATAAAAACAATCTTATTTTTTAATATGTTCTCCATGCATTCACTTGTAGAACAACTCGTTTTGCAATTTTGACTTGTATTCGGAAGCAATTTACGAAGGAATAAATTCCTTATACGTTTTCTTTTGTTCCGCATTACATTTTTAGATGTCAAATTTAAACATGTGTAAACGTGCTTAGTGCACTATTTAAACGTATTTCTATTCCAGAAAGTTCAGTGTGAATATTTAAGGGACAATTAAAATCGAATTCATATGTTTTTTGTAATATACAAGTATTTTTTAATTAACATAGGTTGCCAAACAAGGACCTTTAGTGGTTGCAGCCATAGACTTTGGGACAACCTACTCTGGTTGGGCATTTTCATTTAAACACGATTACGAAAGGGATCCGACCAAAGTTTGTTCAAAAGTATGGAGTGATGGCAAACACATGTCACAAAAAGGTTAACGTTAAATCATGTATATGCTTTCCATATTTATTTTGATATTGGTTCAATATAGTTTTTTTATGCAAGATAATACTTACACAAAGTACTTAAAGCACACTGTTTAACTGTATGACACACTTTTTAATTGCAACATTCTTTATTCACTACGTTTAATGTCTTTCATGTCTTTGTCGTCGGCGTTTAATATTTATATTTGATTGCTCCTAAATTAATCTTGAGATTTATAAATGTTTGCACTTATTGCACTTCAATATCAGGTAGTGTTAACAATTTTGTCATTTAATTTGCATAAATCATTTATTTATACTTTAAGTATATATATAATTGTTTTTGTTTTTTTCCGGCTTATGGTGCTTACAATAAAAACTAAATGCAACAATGTTTTGTCGTTCAGGTCCCACGTGTATTCTGATCAGACCAGACGGTAAGACAATTGAAGCGTTTGCGTATGAAGCGGAAACTCGCTATAGCGAATTGAGCGAGAAAAGTGAACACAAGGAATATTACTACTTCCGAAGGTTCAAAATGTCGCTATGGAAACAGGTAAATATTCGGAAGTAACCTGTCAAAATACGGATGTCGATCGTTGTAAAAAGCGCAATCATATATTTTTCATAAATCTGCACTTATTTTTTGTTAAGGTGAACCGCATTTCAACGATTCACGGTGACATGTTTAGTTGTAACCTGGAGAAATTATGTACATATGCATAACGTTAATGGGAATTTGTTGAAGCGACTTAACGAAAATAAACGCCCAGAAAAATATTACTGTAATATGTATTCGGTCTTCATATAATAATTCGTGTTCCGTTTATTTCTAGTCCATTCATAAAGATACCATGTTAGAAGACGAAAGTGGTCGAAAGCTTCCAGCGTTGACGGTGTTTTCATTGTCAATCAGGCGAGTTTTAAATGATGTTTAATTAATTAACCGTATCGTTGTGCATGTTTTATTAAACTATAGCATTGTCCATTACATATAAACAAAGTGACACTTCAGCTGTACAGTCCAACCTGTCCCAGAGACCACCTTTTAATAGCGACCACCTGTCCATAAAGACCACATCGCTTTCCTCCCGAACGATTTCATTATATTTTGTACCTGTGAATAAAGCCCACCTGCGAACAAAGACCGCCATTTTACATACCCAAAAGTCCATTTTGATAGCTAACAACGACCACTTCAATCCTAACTATCAACGATTTCGCAACTTTCAACAAACAAAATGGCCGCAATGATGGTAGTCACGTGATAAACATCTTACCAGTTGACTCGTCGGTCGCTATGGTGATTTTAGCAAGTGACAGTTTACTTTTCGATAGCAGTTGTTTGTTTTATTTAACACATATTGCTAATTGGTAGCCTCCTGCTTCTTTAATGCATTTGACAGTTTGTGGAAAGTGTAAGAAGTTGCCTTTGTACTCTTGTGACTCGCGATTTATGTAATAATTGTCGAAAATATCAAAGAACTGTTTGGGGCTTTCATCAACTCATTAAGGAAATGTACGGTTTCGTAACAATTGCGATGCGAATTACACACATACATTTTGATATTGATTCCTTTCTTAAATATTTCCATGATAAGACTTAATGTATAAATTATTGCTATGTTATTTGCATTTGGTACTTTGTTCTCCGTATAAGTACATGTGCATATACATGTATGTCAATAGTTGTTTAAACATCATTTTTTACATGTATATGATTAATGAAATGAATAATAAAAACATAAGGAAATTGAAATATTAAATATAAAAACAAAACTGTGTTTTCAATCCTTTATTTAATTATTCAAGCATTAGTATTCAAACATTTAAACAATAGAGAACATGCATAGATAAGGTACCTGTAAAAAGCCTACAAGCATATTTGTCAAAGTTTCAATCGACCCTGCGAATAAAGACCCCCTGTGAACAAAGACCACAACGACCAAATCCCTTGAGTGGTCTTTATTGACAGGTTATACTGTATCAGCAAACATTCAGACTAGATTGCATCGTTCTTAGGTAAACAAAGAGGCGTTTAGTATTCATATAACTTTTTTCCATATATGACTTGATCCAAATTCAAACTTGGCACTGAAAGTGACAATATAGACATTCTGAATCGGTTTTGTCAAGATTGAATCATAAATCTGGCTTCTACAGTCGTACTAACATTTTGAAGGATTTACCCGCTGACCAATTTTTACCTCACGGGACGTAAGTTCAAACACTGTCTACATAGTGCCAATATACACTTTCTGACTCAGTTTTATTAACATTGACAGATACATGTGGTTCCTTAAATGATTAAATAGGTTTCTAAGATTTTACATGAGGATCTTGTTTTTCACGCCACTTGACCCAAAATCGAACTAATTTTTGATATTGTTAATATAAACGATCCCAATATAGCATAACATGTAGTGGTTTTGTCTGTATTACAACTAGATTCATGAAGGATGATTTAACAAAGATATCCGAAAGGCAAGTTACAGGATTGAAACCAGACGACATTCACTGGGTTTTGACTGTGCCTGCTATCTGGAATGATTCAGCAAAGCATTTTATGAGACTTGCCGCCGAACAGGTATGCTGTAAACATATTGTTATAAAATTACGATATACCCACTTCTGAATCGTTATATTCATGTATATGTGGTATGCTGATACGAAGAAGCTTATTTAAAAAATAATATATTTTGATGACAATGCTTTTCTTAGGGTTCATGAATTAGTTGTATTCCTTCTTTTGACATCTACAATACGTTTAATAATTTTGTATTTTAGACTAAAAACGAAGCTTGATTTTGTGTGTATTTGTTATCATTTTAGGCAGGGATTTCATCGGACAAGCTTACCCTTGCATTGGAACCAGAGGCAGCCTCTCTTTACTGCAGACACCTACCCGTGCAAAGAGTAGGGGAGTCAAGTGTTTCGACTATGCGAGTTGGAAAGAAATATTTAGTTTTAGATGCAGGAGGTAAGGTTTGTGAAAAGTCGCCTTTTTATATAGAAAATATTTTTTCAAGCTTAACTACTCATACTTTTATTTATTGAGGCTAAGAAAACATAATTTATATGTTTAAATACGAATGTTTTAGGTTTTCTCGTCGAGCAAATACAAGTTTCTGTATTTAACCCCTACCCGGTATTCTATATAGTATATGTATATCGAATGATATTTGCCTTAATTTTGATTTCAACTAGTTTGAATAATCGATGATGTGCTTAACAACCTTTTTTAATTATTCGAAGATTTTAACTTTAGGAACCGGTCGATGAACTTCAATTTCGAGGTTGAACATAATACAAATAAATTATTGCAGGTGGAACAATTGATATAACGGTACACGAGGTCTGCGCAGGGGGAAATCTCAAAGAGGTCCACCAGGCCAGTGGCGGTGACTGGGGAGGAACAAAGGTGGATGCAGCGTTTATGGACTTCCTTGGAGAGCTAACAGGTACTTATTTTTTAGTTTAAACCTATTTATTTTAGCTCGATTGCATCAAAAGCCTTAGGCTTATTTGAAGCACCCTCGAGTCCGTTTCCGGGGACTAGAACCAGTACTTTGTGTCTATTGGGGAGATCTAAAGAACGCTCCCACAGTGGGGATCAAACCCGTGACCTCCCGATCGCTAGTTGGACACCATATCCACTACGCCACGGCATCACAGGTGTTTGTCATATATATTTGATTAATATAATTAAATGACAATTATATTATTTGATTAACTTTTTTTTTTTCTGCGGACATCGATATTTATTCATGTTATTTTATTGTATGTGCATGTAGATACATCGGTGATGCAGAGATTAAAAGATGAGAATATGGAAGATTATATTGAATTTCTGCATAACTTTGAAATCAAAAAGAGAGCCATAGACACCACAAAGGCTGGTACAATTACTATCACAGTACCAGTAACCTTTTTTGAACGCGTGTACGAAACAACAGGACAGTTGATGAAAGACAAAATACAAACATCAGGTTATGGAAAACAGGTCAGTTTTGTTCTCAGTTGATTAAGTTTTATTTAAGACACCGAGGTTTGTCATTGGCAGCTTGAAATGGCAACCCACGTGTCAATAATGTGCGACTTCAACGCCATTTCGTCCATTGACTGAGTGACCTTGAAATTATAAACATTATTCAGAGATCTTAATCAACAATGAGCTGTATTATCAAGGCTAAATAAACAAGCGGTGTTGGTTATTCAGTTCTAATAGAATATGATATTATCAATTGTTTGGTATTATGATATGAACCTTATTTATATTAGTTCTCGGAAGTATAAATCACTCATGAATGGGAATGACACTGTTTTTATGCTCAAATATTTACACTAAGTAAGATTAATCAAGAATAAATATTTGTATACAGTTTCTAGCAAAATTTAATTTGTTTTATGCTTTGATTTTTTTTTTGACATGGCACTCATGTAATTTTAGATAACCACGACCGGTGATAAGCTTCGCTTAGATGCAGATGTCATGCGTTCCTTTTTTAACACATCGTTATTGAATATTGTCGAGCATGTGTCTGACTTGCTTCAAAAATCGGAATGTAAGGGCGTTGAAGCAATTCTGATGGTTGGAGGCTACTCCGAATCAATGCTTCTCCAAGAAACCATCAAACAGAAGTTTTCGCATCTGAAAATCATCGTTCCGACGGAGGCGGGGCTTGCTGTCCTCAAGGGTGCAGTTATATATGGACATTGTCCGTCGGCCATTACAGAGCGTGTTTCAAAGTATACCTACGGTATACGTAAAACAGAAATATTTGACGAGGAAAAACATCCAATGTCTAAACGGACGGTCTATTCCAATGGAGAAATCCGATGTGTGGATTTGTGGGCCGTTATTATTACAGCTGGCGATAAGCTTGTCGTCGGTGAAGCCCAAAACGAAAAGTTATTTGTACCTCATTTAGAGGATCAGAAGTCGATGGATCTTAAGATATTTGTAACGAGTGTCAAATATCCTAAATTTACAACAGATGTTGGTAGCAAACAGGTTTGCTTTGTTAATGTTCCACTGTCCGGAAGTGGTACCGACAGATCCGTAGGGGTTCGAATGATTTTCGGCGGAACCGAAATTACTGTCGAATGTGTGGAAAAAGCAACAGGTAAAATCACGAAGTTGAAAATAGACTTCATGTTGTAATATGTCATTAGAAAATAACGGTTTAAAGTGCTGAGTACATGGATTCCGGTTTGACCGTCCGTTTTGATGTAATTTAATTTGCGCGTGTGTTACGCCAATTTCCCAGAAAATTGTATCCATCATACTCGATGTTCATTCTATCAGTCCATTCGTCATACCCTACATCCGCCCGACGGTACTTCGTGTCCGTGTAATATCTCAAGAACTAATTATTCAAATTTTATTTAACTACAAATGTATACATGAAGCATCCCGCAAGGGTGGACATGTCATCTCACTCATGTGCTTTTTTCAAGGAGGTATTGAACTTTCATTAACATAAATATAGTTTGTGTGAATGTGTCTTTGATGCTTGAGATCTCATGCTATTATTATCCTTATTCGATAAAACTGTACAGTATCCTTATTAAGTGAATATGCTCATAATGTCTATGCCAATGGTTTATAGGCAGGTTACCAATAGTACTTGTTCAGTGTCATGCAAGATCCCTATAAAAATAAGTAAATATCAACGAATATAACGCATATTGTTATACATTTATTTCCATTTGATTATCCATAAGCCTATTTTAATTTGATTCGCTTGTCGCCGTCACTGACAAAGCCCATGATCACTTAAGCTATGGACAATTATAATTCAAAACTAATGTACAGAATGTACAGTTTCTAAACCTAACGCAGTAAAATGATTTTATCTAATTTGCCGAAGTACACGAACAACGGATTGCAATAAGATGATTTAGGCGCATGAAGGGACATATTGGTAAATGTAATATGAAACCATATACATGTACCATCTATTAAAAGTTGTGTCGGTTGGTATGCATTTTATTGTACAATATTAATAATACTCGGGTCTTTATGTTTTACCAATAAGCTGTTGCTATGGACATTTTGTTAGAAAAGGACATGTTGTTTTTATTTCACAACGATGATATTGGGTCTGTCGGTCCAGAACTTGTCGGATCTGTAACTTAACATGCATCGAAGGATTCCGAAATAACAATATATCGGCATGAGTATAAACCGTTCCGATATAAGGCGGTGTAATAGGTGTATAGCTCTCCATTGGACCAGGGTAACACTTTGCATTCGAAGGTAAATAACAGCACTTTTTGTCAAAACGTGGCTTTTTTGATATTAAAGGGACTGTAAACTACGAATGACGAAAAAAGAACAGTTCTAAAATACCGTATATTTTTTTTACAATTATTAGTTTATATTGATTAAAATATCTTGATTAACTGTTGATGCTATTTTTATACTGATGTCAATTGTTCAAAACTATTTGAATTAAAATAAACGTTTGTATGTTACATACGTCGATATGTTAAAATGTTTTGATAGTATTTACCGCAATGCATTATGGTTGAAAATGTTTAAGTCTGGTATACAAGGTAAATTGCTTAGAATAGTGAAGGATATGTATGCGAATGTTAAGTCACGTGTTAAATCATGTTCATCTTATTCAGATTATTTTAGTTATGCGGTTGAACTGAGGCAAGGGGAGGTAATGTCGCCGACCTTGTTTTCTTTATTTGTTGAAGATCTTGAACTTTACTTACAAGATAGCATTAACTCTGGTTTGAGTATAGATGATATTGTGTNAAATTCAGTTCTTAATAATGCTGTTTAATTAATTTCATTACCGCTTTGATAGAATTTACGTATTTATGCAATTGATTGTGTTTATTTATATTTGTATTCTTAAATGACCATTTATGTTATGTACTGTTATGTTGAAATAACTATTCACGTGATATAAAATAATGTGTATATTTGTGTTTTTAAAACGATGTACTTATGTATAAGTCTGAATAAACAGTCTGTCTGTCTGTCTTATTGTGTTTCTAAGTTTGTCATGTTAACATTAAAAGTCTCTTGTAAATCTTTTTAGATTGGCAGTGTACTGTATTTTAAACTGTGTTATGTATGTGATTATATACTGTGTACATTGATGAGACTATAATAAATAAATAAAAAAATATTAATCATTAAAACAAATTGGTGGCACGATTTGATATGTATCAACCATGCATGTACACTTGTTGTTTTCCCAAAAGTAGGCCCTATTGTTGGCAATTAAAATGACCGGTATATAGCCAATGGCAACCTTGTTTGTCACAGATACTGTCAATAATATATGGTCTTTTTTAGTTTTCAAAGCTTTTCTTTTAAATGTATTTATAGGTCTTATTGCTGTACCTATTTGACGTATTTTTTACTTATTTTTATTCAATGTATTATGCTTTGTTGATGTGATGTCGTATGCATGGCATATGCATGCATGGTCCGTTCTTCTGCGATCCCTCTGTTTTTCTATCAACGATACAGCATGAAATAAACCGAGAAGAATACTCCGTTTCAGTTTTGAGTATGTCGTTTTTTGTGATCAGGCAATTAGTGAACATAATCAGTGTACACTCTTTACAAGACATTAGTTAATAACGCTGTTGAAAACATGTTAAAGCGAGTATATACGATTGTCTTACTTTTGTTTTAAAAACACTTTAACGTTGATGAATACAAAAACTAGAATTAACTTCTAGAAGAGGTAGTTCAAGACAATAAACGATAGTATAGTTTAAATCAAATTCAAACATTTCCTGCTGTACAGCAGCAAAAACCTTGGTGCACACATGACATGTACACTGTTGGGGAAATCCCCTGTAATATATGCAGATTATTTCATACATAGTTCTTCAACAAATACGAGTAAACGTGTCGGAATCGGCGTTAATTTATCCGTAATACATTTTATTGAAGTGAACACTTCTTAATTAATGGTATAACAATGTATAAGATTTAACAATATTAAGATTGTTAACTAATATTATTTAGCATTCCTCGTTAATACTTATATGCTGATTTAAGATTGCGAAAATAAAATGTTCACATGAAATCGTTTATATGTTAAAGATAGGGTGCATGTATTTTCAATAGATGCTATCTAACTATATTAATTAATCTGTTTAAGCAAAATAGTGCACGTGTGCTTTATTATTCATCGACAAAAAACTCAGTATACACGAATGCTATGTTATTTAACCTAATTACCATATTCAATCTTTGGATACTATCATTTTCAGAAGCTCCAAAATCACCTTCTCATATAATTAAGTTTTCCTCTGGGTGTTTTCCGATGTTTCGTTAAATCTTGTAAATTGTCATTGATATGTGTTCATCTGATTTCATGATACATGTAAGTTTGTTTTATTATGTTACATGTAAAACATAATAAAGATTTTGTCTGTTATGTTACATATGTTCATAATTGTAATCCATGTTCGATAAAGAGTTTTGGCCATTCTTTATGAATAATGAAATTCTGTTATCAATTACAAAACCTGTGAAAACTAAATTACTGGCATACGAATAGTCGCGTAAAAATTAATAAAATTTCATCGTTAACAATAGTTTCCATATTAATTAAGTTAAATAAAATAAGATAAATTAGCATACTCATAAACATTTCTTTACATAAATAGTTCAATACACTTAAGTCTCAGACTATGCTCATGATGAAACTAACCAGAACTAGATTAAAGGGACTGTAAACCACGAATGACGAAAAAAGAAAAGTTCTAAAATACCGTATTTTTTACAATTATTAGTTTATATTGATTAAAATATCACGACTGGTATATAACCTTACTTGAAAAAAAGTTGTTTTTTATTTTTACTTTATTTTTTTATTTATTTATTTTTACTGGGTATGCATACCAGGTAACTACCAGAAAACTAAAAATAACGCAAGTAGATTGATCATCATCGTCACGTGGTAAACCCAGGAATGCAAATTGTGCATGCGTAGTGAATTGTATATATTTTATATATAAAATGATCAATCTACTTGCGTTATTTATAGTCTGTATATCGCTATGTCACCTATTTTCGGGATGTACTTTCGATTTCACATCGCGAAATGTTATTACCGTAAATACTGAAAATATGAACTTTTTAAAGTAATTTAATATACCAGTCGTGATATTTTAATCAATAAAAACTAATAATTGTTAAAAAATACGGTATTTTAGAACTTTTCTTTTTTCGTCATTCGTGGTTTACAGTCCCTTTGACGAGGGTTGACCGGAACGTCATATAACGACCTTTATTACTACACATCTTGTGGATATTTCTGTAACTCGGTATTTCTATAATGAACTTACAGTTTTATATTGTTCCAATGACCTTACATTGTGAATTAGCCCGTCATTGTCATTTTGATTAAGACGTTAATATAATTGCATGAATCCCTTATCTATGAAATCCAAAGCAGTTTAAATCCCGCATAACCATCTTATTGCCCTTTTTTTTGTCCATTTTAAACGTTGACCAAACATTCGCCTTTTACTTTACAAGGAGTAACTTAAGATTATTCTTGCGAATAACGATAATTCAGAAATAAAGACAATATCCGTCAAATACATGTTAATTCGAAATTAACGCTTACGTTTTTAAATATACAAGACAATCAATGGGTATTTCTCCTGATATGACAATGATATATTGCTCTATAGTGTATCAGTGTACTTCGAAGTTAATATAATAGTAATTTTTATAAAGACGTAATTTGCTTTAAAAATAATGAACACATATTCACATTTTGGAAAACAATGTTTTGGCTTGACATCTGATTGCGTTTTGCAAACAATAATTCGTACAACTTTAACAGTCGATTGAATATTGAAGCGAGACTGTTATAAGGAAACGTGACTGATTCAGGAATGTAAGACACTTTCGAAATGTGGTTGAGATCTGGGCGAAAATTTGCCGCGGCCCAACGGCCCACAAATCGTCCCAAACGACCATGCCAAAAATACGACCAAAGCTCTTGTTAAGATGGACGTTTCTTTCTGAGACAATGAAAATAATGCAAAAGTATCGGAATGTGTCCCAATTGTAATGAGTATTTAGATCTACATATAAAATATATGTTAATGTATGCGTTTAACACGTGGTAATTATTTAATGAATGTTTTTTTTTTATACGTGCTTTTCAAAAACATTGGCTTTCGGCGCACTTTTGTATTCAAAGAGGTATCGGAATCCATGATGAAACTGAACGTTCAGAGGACACCGAATATTTATCTAAAGCAAAAGGAAAAGTAGTTGTCTCCTTTGACTCGTAATTTATTTATAAAGAAAGAAAGTGAGGAATATAACGAATACGATATGACTACTTTTTTCACAATTAACCAGAGAGAACAAACAAAGGCGACAAATTCACAAGTAAAGACAAAGAACGGTTAAGCAGCATCATTGTTTAGGAAATAAAACCAGATTTTCTCACTGAAATTTCAACAAAAGTCAGCTATTGCCATACCAGTGGAAGAACCAGTCGCACTTGTTATAAACAGGCATTTGGAAGGTCAAAATGCAAAAACCAACAATAGCACGGAATGTGAATGTGCCTCAACTCTGGCGACCCCAAATAAGATCGAGTGCATGTTAAAGTCCTATAAATTGCTGCTGCCCAAGGTATCTCCCTCAGTTGAGCTCCCATTTCCAGGTGCCACAGAAGTCGGTCAGAGGCAAGGTGCAACGATTGAGTGATAGTCAAACTTACAAGTGGTGGAACTCGACAAAGGTAGTATGAAGCCAGTAAAAACTCTTAGTGTTGATATACAGGAGAATCTGACTTGACTTCGAGAGGCATTGGCATATGAAGCTAGATGGCTAGTTCGTAACAAACTTATATCTAAAATTTGGATCGTAGGATTTTAAGTTTTTGTATAGCTTCCTGACAACTATATAAATGAAGCAAGACCTATTTACATTCGCGACAGGATAACGGTCACATAAAAGAGGGTAATTCACTGCAGTCTTATTACATGGACATACTACAAAGATTAACTGTTTAAGTGTGGTCAAAAACTGGTATACTTTATCAAATAACGTAAACAAATACGACATATTATGTATATATCTTACGTACGTCCTCTCAAAAGAATATGATCTGTAGTATCTCATAAATGTCTACCCGATACCACTTCTTGTAAATCTCATATTCATTGGTTGCGGGAAGACAAGTACATGCATTATGCTCCCTTACTCAGTTTTATACTAAACCACTGTCAAAAACAAGTGAACGTTTTAAAGACATGTTTGTTATTTGCTAATTATATGCGGAATAGCACATTGCCCCTGCTAACCCCTGCTTAACATTGACTAGTGGTGACAAATATGAAATGTAGATTAAAAGGACGTCCCCGTCACTCCTTGCAAGAATTGGTCATTCATTTAAGCATCTTAATCAGATCACTATATTTGTATTTGGTTTTAAGGGAACGCAGAATTGGTGGTTCAGTTTGAATACCTCATGGTCCATGTAATATAATAAAAATAATTAATACGATATAAAGTTTCTGCCGGAAATTTAGCTAGTTTTGTATTGGCACTTTAATCTCACAATACATCAATGCAAACGATATGAGCAAAGGGCCAACCATGGTTTAAACATTCAGCTGTTTAAAGGGAGTGCTTTATGCCTTCAGTGACCACTTAAACACGTTGTCGTGAACAGCAATTCTTGCATACTCGCTTGTTCCATCTACGCTTTCCGATTTATCCAAACGGTTTAAACTGTTCACACTGTAATGTGATGTCGAATTTCAAATGTTTTGCCAGTGAACTTCAAGACGTTGGCTCTTTTTATAAGCAAATTATTTGACCACAGCTCTATCAACATTGACTGCGACTAAAAAGTAAAAACCATTTTCGGAGTATACACTAAATTATTCCAGCAACATCCAGTGCGATGTGAGCTGCTCAAAGAGTGCACATGTATATATTAAGAAGTGAGAAAGTATAACATTATACATCAGCTACTACAGCATTTATGGCAAGTGACTATATTACCCAAAAATAAGTTACTGTAATCCGGCGATTTGCGGTATGAGAGAAGATTTGTGAAGTTTTTTTAATCCGTTTTTAGATGTGGTCAATCCTTGATCATACATGTGAAGTTTGTTAAGGAGAAAAGTCGTATACAAAACTTATGGACGACACCCGATGGACAAAGGGCGATCCTGAAAATTCACATGTGCACGTTTTGAGCAGGTGATCTAAAGCAACAACAAACTGTCATGTGTTAAAAGCATAGTTAATTTCTATTCTAAATACAGGTGATACTAACGTAATACAAACGTATGTTGAATGATTATTTATACAGGTTAATAGTAGTGAAAAATCATTATTATTCTTGATACATTAATTTTGGTTGATTTCGTAGGTAGACAAATTTAAGATCCAAAAGAAAAATTAGTCCTGATCATTGTTTTTGGTTTAAACTGAATTACCATAGACACAAAAGTCATAAAATCTAACGTAATCCATACACACTTCCTATTTCGCAATCCAGATAAATCCAGATACTTCACACATTACACTGTATACGTTGCCGACTTTTCCTGTCAAACGCTTATGCAATAAAGCAGTATTGTTTTTTTTGCCAAAGTCAGTTTTACACGTATCCACGAAATCGTTTTTTTCCACGAAATTTTCTGCCTACGAATATATAAATGATTTGGCAGTATTGCATTTCTTCAATTCTTTCAGGAATATTAGCCTTGAACATTCATTATATATCGTGTACATTTATTATACTTCTGACGGGGTTTGTGCAGGTAAAATGATATAGGTTAACACTTGGTAATACACATAATACACAAAAATGAAATAATTCCATGGTTCTGTCTTTTCAAGAATTATATTGCGTAGGTCAGTTATTTCACAGTTCAAGCACACGTGTCACGTGACCATCCAGCTTTACGGACAATGAACATGGGATTCATATTGAAACTTCATTTTTGACTCAAATAAAATACATTAAGTTAAAAAAAACACACAAGCATTGTTGATCCTTTCGAATGTGTTTTCCTAAACTGCTTGGAGTAAAAACGACATCGTGGTAATCACCGTAACCAACGCGTACAGAATACAGAAAAATCTGTCCATCACATTAGAGATGTCCCTCCATTCGGCACTTATGTTGTCTTTCCTATGATCGTCATCTAGATGGTCCACTATACGCTTAAGATGTGACGTAGTAGGGTCACTGGACTCATTTGCTATTTCATGCTCATTCTGCATAACGGTGCGTTGAGCATGGGAGTTACGGTAATTCCCGGTGGTTAGGAGTTCCACTTTCCCAAAGTTGCGAGTAGATATGCTGCTGTGATTTCGGATGTTTTCCTTTACGTTAATGGGAACCACGCTATTGTCCGCGTTGTTTGTGTCATGAAGAAACTGTAGAAAAAAAGAAATTAAATTAATTGACGTTCAACTAATCCGAGCGATACATTTATGAACAATGCTAATATATGAGCCGCCTCATTCGAAAATGAGCCTTATGCCACATGCGGCCAGCGTAACTCCTAATCAGCATACACAGTCTGGTAAGGAGATACCGCTAATTAGACCACGAAACATTGCGTGACATTATAGAGGACAGGGCAGATCCTGACCAGACCGCGACGCTGGCCGCATGCGGCATAATACCAATTATAGCATAACGCGGCTCATAGTGTAAACCTTTAAAAAATATGACGCCCATATTGAAATCATAGTGAATTACCGGTATGAATGATACTTTACAACATGTCAAACGTTTATAAAGGTCGCGGTGGTGTACTGGTGAGTATGTCGCATAGCAATCAGGAGCTCTTCTCTTAAGACACCAAGTACTTGTTTTACCCAGGAAACGGACGCAAGTTTCAAAATAAGCATTTCGTTGATATAAATAAAAATAAATAGGTTCAAATTAAACGTGTGTAAGCAGATAATCGCCTTATTCTCGCACACTGGTCGCATTACTGCAACCATTTTTGAAATAGATTTAAGACACAATTAATCTCACGATCCGTTTCTAACTGCCACAAATTCATTAAATATTGACCCTCCCATTCACTACGCTTTTACAATTTCTCACCAGATAGTCAACACATATATGAGCCTCGCTCTGACAAAAGGGGGTTAAATGCATGTGCGTAAAGTGTCGTTCCAGATTAGCCGGTGCAGTCCGCACAGGCTTATCAGGAACGACACTTTCCGCTTTTATGATATTTTTTGTTTAAAGAGGTCTCTTCTTAGCAAAAATCCAGTTTGGGCGGAAAGTGTCGTCCCTGATTAGCCTGTGCGGACTGCACAGGCTTATCTGGGACGACACTTTACGCACATGTATTAAACTTATGGCGAAATCTCACCTGTTCTTCGTCTGTCGAGTCAGAAAGCACCGCTACTTTGGTTGATTGAATGCATAGTGCACGCCCTAAGAATTTCAGAAACAACACCTTTGCCCATCTGAAACATATGTCTTTACCATTTAGCAACAACAATGCATTCTGCGTGTTGATAAGTTCAGTAGTCATAAAAATGGGTTTTAATGTTTAGATATAGTCTTCTGTCCTTACGTTTTGTTAATGGTGGTTCAAAAAAAACGTTCCCCGGCGGTACCACCTGTATACATTTAACCTAGTTTGACATATTTCGTAAAATAATCTTACTTCCAAATGATAAATATATTTATTTTTTTACAAAATAAACCACAATTAAATAAGTATACCTCGGTACCCTGCGTCCATTGGTTCCCCTGTAGAACACGTTGAGCACAACGACTGTTTGAAGCAGGGAGAAAGACACAAGCACCATAGAACAGGCGAAGTACGAACCTGGGGATAAGATCAGTTTGCAAGTGTCTTAATGCATGATTTGTCAGTGTCGGGTGTTATCAATGGCCTACCAGATGTATATAATGAATGAGCATCATATTTGACCGACCAGATGTTAATAATAAATTACCTACCAGATGTATATAATAAATTACCTACCAGATGTATATCATGAATGATCTACCAGACGTATAAAATAAATGACCTACCAGATGTATATAATAAATGGCCTATCACATGTATACAATAAATGACCTACGAGATGTGTCCAATAAATGAACTACCAGATGTATATAATAAATTACCTACCAGATGTTTATCATTAATGCACACTGCGCCCAGCATGAGAATTTATTATTTTTTTCACTTTTTACTATTTCTCAAAACTTAGCATTTCCACATAATAGAAACTTCAGTGGTTGAAATGCAAAAAACTAGAGGTTAAAATATCAAATGGTTCTTTTTTTATGGCTATTTGATTAGACAGTAATCCATTGATTATCTGTAAATCTTATATATCTTTGCACCTGTCGCTCGTCAAACAAAAAAGGCAAGTGAAATTTGAATTAACATAAAATCAAGGCAGATTGACCTTTTTAGATGATTTTTTTTTAAACAACATAGTATTTTTGTGCCCTATTTGAATCTTTAGAGTTTATAAGTTTGCTTTTACATTAACTTTGACATATTTGAGCACAAAAAAACTGAAATGGATTCAAGAAATTTCATTTTGTTTCGGATTTTATTTTTATCAAATTGCCATGTAACCATAAGCTTTTATAAATTTGACAAACTTTGACATACTCTTGGCTGGTACATTTCCAAAATTCAAAACATCAGGGTAATGATGGAAAAAACATCAGTTAAAAGGGATTAAGGGCTAATTCCCTACATCAATTTGAATTGAGGGACATTTTTGACAATTCTAACCTATTTTTTCGAATGAATTTCAATTGGGAAAGCAATTGACCAATATGTG